>VZTA01023355.1:5641-103527 GCA_013398855.1 Mohoua ochrocephala | reverse complement strand
GATCAGCTGTCCCAGCAGTGTCCTCTCCCAACTTCTTGAGCACCTCGAGCCTTCTTGCTGGCTGGGTGGGGTGAGGAGAAGAAAAGGCCTTGACTCTGCACACTGCTCAGCAATAATGAAAACATCCCTGTGCTGTCCACTCTGTTTCCAGCACAAATCCAAAGCACAGTCCCATACCAGCTACTATTAGGAAAATTAACTCTGCCCCAGCCAAAACCAGAACAGTCATTGTCACTGATTTTTTTTTTTTCCCCGGATTCTCTACATGGAGACCTCTTCATGCGGGCAAAGGGTTGGCTGTTGATGACCTGAATTCAGAAAGATAGCAGTGGAGTGGAAGCCAAAAGAAGACTATAATTAACAAGTCATTAATGTGGTAGGACTGGAGTAATTCAATAAACAGGATCTCAAAATAAGCAGTTGTAGAGAAAGGTTCTGCTTTTGTCAATAGGATCCCCAGTACTTATGCCAGCCCTAGGGGCATTTTGAAATGCAATCGAATATGTTTTCCTCACAGATGACTTAGAAGGAGAAAACTGTGGCTGGAAAAAAAAAAGGAGATTAAGATGTTAATAAATCTCTCATTTTGCATTGCTAATGCATTTATTGAAAGATAGTTATAGTTTTAATTATACTAAGAAAACAAATTACATTAAAAATGCAGTCTAACTCAGTTTTGAACTGAAAAAATGGAAATAGGTTTTTCACCTTCAGGAAAGAAGAAAATCCTGTTTCAAAGACAGGAAATCAGATGGATTATGTCTAGAAATTTATTATGGATGCTTTTGAAATACTATTGGTATTGAAATTGCCATGTGCTATTATTCTCCAATGTAATTATAATTGACTTGATTGCATATTACACATCCTAATAATAACATTTGCAGAAGTAGATGTGGTCTAACTGAAGTCCAGGCAGACTTAAATTTTCTGATTACACTGTTAAAAATCTACAGTAAATTGTAAAGGAAGTACATTTTCAATTCTGCTGCATAGTTATAATCACAGTTTGATGTGTCCATGGAAAGAGAAGATTCGAGGTACATAATTTAAGGAATTATAAGACTGAATATTATGTTCTATGTACGGACAGCAGACATTCCAGTTATGAATGGACTATTTCTGGTAATTTTTCTTTCCAGAGTTTGGGAGACAGACTCCTAATAATGATTCCTCTTTATACAAAAAAGCTAAGGTGCTGCTGTTCAAATTGCAGATATTTTGAGTACTTAGGCTCATAAATGGCTGTTCAAGAAGTAAAATTTCACTCCTGAACTAGGGGCTAGTCCAGGATCTTGTTCCCCAGCTTCTGTCACTGGCAGGCCGTAAATAAGTGGGTCTTCATTAGTTTATGTGAGTATGCTGACAGGCACACTGGCTCCCGCCTTTTGGCTGCCACTCAGCAGAACATACTGCATCTTAGCCTCTCAGAAGCCAAGGCTCTATGGCTTCATGTGGCTGTGGAGACCTGTGGGGTGGAGAACTGTCATAGGAATCTAACCCCAAGTGCTTTACTTCAAATATGGCTGAAATTTGCTGATGGATTCAAAACATTGCGCAGGGGGGATAAACAGACAAACTCACAGCACCACAGTAAAAGCTGCTCTCTTAGGAAGCTGAGTTAGAAATGGTTTATGAAAATGTTAAGAATTAGAACTTTTCAAAAAACAATTATATGAAGATAAAAAATGCTTTAGAAACCTATTTTTTATTGTCAATTATTTCTTCTTCATTCTTGATTTTCTTTTCCCTTTAAAAATTTTTGCTTGACTGACATTTCTATTTTTATTGGAAGAAGCTGAATAAGTGATGAAGATGTACAGATGGACAAAAGTGGAAAAAAAAAGTGAAACACATAACCCTACATCAGAATTTTAAAATGCCTCATTTTGGCCCCAAATTGAAAGATATGCATCACTGTATGGAAAATCAGAAGTTTAAAGGAAAGATGCTAACAAACATAAAATGATTTTTAGCAGTAAAATGTCAGACTTGCTTATAACCATCAGTTACAGATGGTTATAAACAACAAGCATTCTTATTTCAGCATCACTGCAGAAGTGCAAAACCAGATAGTTTTGAACCATGTTTTTCCACTGTTGTTGGCTACTTTATTTTCTCCATATTGGCCTCTACAAGAGTTTATCTATACTTCTACTCAATAAATACTCTCTTTGGACATTTCAACACCGTTCTTGTTTTGGTGGTAACTGCCATTCTCTCTCTTTTATATCATGTTGTCTTGCCCAACATAACCTTTGATAACATCTCTATGTGTTCCTAATCAACCATCTTTGCTCTATCTTGGGTTTCCCTTTACTAGGCAATGATTTGCTTTGTCATTGATGTGTCTTCATGCTTTTTGCTAGCAAATTGCACAGAATCAAAGGTTAGGCTGGAAGGAGTCTCTTCTGCAGATCATCTAGTCCAACCCAGGTCTCATCGGATCATGCTTCTCAGGGCCCTGCTTTCTAGTTTTGGGTATCTCCAAAGATGAATATTGCATAATCTCTCTGGGAAACCTAATATGTGCTTCAACCTGTGACCATTGCCCCTTGTCCTATGACCATTCTTATGAAGAAGGATCTGTCTCCATCTCCTCTGTATCCTCAGGAGTGCTGAGCGGACGGGAAGAACCACTTACCTTGACCAGTGGGCTGCACTCTTGCTAGTGAGGACTACTGATGCCCTAGTACTTACACGTCTGTTTGAAAACTTCTGCTATTACTAGAGGCACGTAAAGATAGAATTAAAACTATAGTCAGATTTTGGCTTTGGCCTGTTCTGCTTTGCTCCATTTGTGGCTTCTTATGGAGAAGGCAGCAGCTGCTCTTGCTAGGACTACACTGACACATGCAGTTATTGACTGCAACAGAAGAAGAAGGTGCTCAAGCATTAGCCAACCTTCGTTTTGTCCCCTCAAACGAAGAATTATTTCAAGAAAAACCATTCTGTGGTTTATCATGATGTGCAAACGAGGAATGTTGTGCTGTTGCATTTCACAGCACAGCTCAGTAAAGAGAAAAAAAATCAAACCTACAGTAATCCACAAAGTTAATTTCAGGCTCTCATCTTTCTTTTTTTCTTTTAGAAAAAATACTTCCAAAATCATCTTAACTGTAGCTCTGGCTGCATGAGATAAGGAACAGTTCTGAGACAATCCTGTTTCTTCCTTTCAACATACACATCTATACCTGTGAGCGAGGGCTTTGCCTGGCAAGATGAAACTTGATATATCTTGCTTATATTGCATATTTCCTTGAACAGTTTGATGGAATTGGCAAGGCAGGAATGGACTTAAGGGCAATATATAGAAGTTTTCTACTATATTCAGTATGGTCTGTAAAATGAAAATATGTCTTTAAGGAAATAAATTCCAGTGTTGAAAAAGGCAAGTAAAAATCTTTCTTGTATAATTTTCTGCTAGTGTTTTGATGTCTGCATTCACTGTACATGTGATTCATGTAATTTAATGAAACTATTAACGCACCTTTTTTTTTAAAGAGCTTAATGGAAGTGAAACTTGCCATTTCAAAAGTCTTGGAGGCAAACCTTTGACCACAAAATATTCAAATACTGGAAAATGGCAAGGGAAACTTCAACAACAGCAGGCTTCTTTCCTGTTTGTTGTTCAAGAACTACTTCTCTTGGATTCCGTTATCCCATTCTTGAGCTTTCTAGTGCCCGGTGTTGAGGACAGCCCAGGTGAGGCAGGGATTTGCTTCAGTCAGGCCTCTGATAAATTAATGTGTAATTCATACACATTTGTTTTATATGAACATTGTTGTCATGAGTCAATGTCATACATCTGAGCAGCAGAGGTTTTCAGAACCGTCCCTACTTTAAAGGAAAGGAGGTTTATTTAATTGTTTCAGTAGTTTAGGTACATGTACCTAATATAAGGCTGCTTATATTCCCTAACATTCTTCTCACTATTTTCATAGATGACAAGCAGGAGATCCCATAGCTTCCAGTTAGCACTGCAATGGTTGAGGCAAAATATTTTATCTATAGCCTGTATGAACCTTACCAGCATGTATTCTGAGATGCTTTTATTTTGTTTAGCAATTAAAAGCATATAAACTTAGTGGAATTTGGAGATATAGCAGCCTGTTTATGTTTGCTGTGTCTGTAAGATGCAATGTGTACTCCTGACTAAGCTTTCACCTTTCTTGCTTGTCCTACGCCCCAGTGTTTGTGTTTTCCATAGGCATTTAGAAGCTATAGTTAATTACATGAATTTTTCAAATAAAGAATACTGAACTTGGACAAAACACTGTTAGCTTCCAGTCAGAATGTGACATAAAGGGTTGGTAGCCACACCGTATAGGGGATTATATCTGTGACCATAATATCCTTAGTTTTGTTTGAAATGTACTCATCGAGTCCTATGACTACACCTTGACCATAACCTGCTAAGGAAATATTTCTGATCTTTTTCTGAGAACGACTTCTCCCTTGAGAGACCAGCGGAATGAAGTGCGGATGATATTTTTATGATGTATATCTCACTGAGAAGGGCTGCCCAATTCAAATAAACCATTGACCATTTCTGCAGTGGTCTTATTAACAGGATAATAAACTGAGACAGCTATAAATCTAGAGCTGTGAGAATGAATTACCCATCAAGTGCACTCCTTTATATTATTAAAAATAAAAAACTTCTCTAAGGAGTCCTACTCAAATAAACAAAGTGTTTCTAGACTTCACTTACTCACTGTATAACTCTTAAGCCAACACCCTTCCCTGACAGTGATAGGGCTTCTAATTAAGCATTTAAGTGAAAACACATAATCTCAACTCCTGGTGTAAAATGACACTGTGTGAAGCTCTATCATAATAGTAGAACTGAACTGTGGATAGGTTGTGTATCTCTTCAAAATGTGGTTTGGAATAAGAATGGATGAAAATTGTTTCTGCATGTTGAGAAAAGCTGGGAGCTCTTGAAAATTGCATTTTCAGGTAGGATAGAGACAGCATTTTAGTCTTCTTATAGATGTTTGATGTTTTAAGATTTTTGTTTTGCAGGAATAGTATTCTAGCTGAAGATAGTTTATTGATTTACCCTAAAATGAAGGGAGACACTGGAGAAAATGGAAAAAGGGTTAGCTGAGCTAGCAGATGTTTCTTAAGCTTATACTTCTTGGAAAACTTTTAATGGCATATCCAAACCTTTATCTTGTTTTGGTTTTGCTCTAATATGTTGTATTGGTTTTTATGGCCAGGTTTTGGTAGCAGGAGGCTACAGGGGTGGCTTCTGTGAGAAGCTGCCAGAAGCTTATTCCATGCCCAGCAGGGCCAATGTCTCCTGGACAGACTCACCAATGGCCAAGGCAGAGCCAATCAGGAATTGAGAGTAACTCACCTGTGATTACAGATTCAAGAAGGAAAAAGTTATTGCACAGATGTAATTGCAGCCAGAGAAGAATGGGGTGAGAATATGTGATAGGAAACACTCTGCAGACACCAAAGTTGCTGGAGAAGGAGGGGCAGGAGGAGCATCAGGCACTGGAGCCAAGATTCCCCTGGAGCCTGTGGTGAATATCATGGTGAAGCAACTGTGCCCCTGCAGCCCCTACAGGACCATGGGGAGGCAGAAATCCACCAGCAGCCCATGAGGAGGCCACTCTGTTATCACAGAGGCATTGCCACCATTTCTGATTGGCCTGGTCTTGGTCAGTGACACGTCTGTCTTTGGAGCTGCCAGGGATTGGCTCTCCTGGACATGGAGGAAGCTTCTGGCAGCTTCTGACAGAAGGCACCCCTGTAGCCCCCTGCTACCAGAGCTTGGCCATGCAAACCCAATACATACTTGATTGGACCATTTTAAAAGTAGAAAACAGAAAGTATTGAATTTCTAATGAAAATACTGCCTCTGATCCCAGAGAAAATAATTTCTCTACCATTGAGATTTAATGTATAAAACAGAGTTTGTATCTGAGCCAGACATTTTGGATAGTTTTACGTGGTGGTTTTTTTCTCAGTGTATAAGGCCTGTGCGTAATGTATTTTAGAGAGTTCATAGTATCCTCTAAAGGAATTATTCTCTTGAAATGGAAATGCTTGAGGTTTTGGGGTCCTCATCCTCCTCTTTCCCTCCTCCCCCCTGCCTTCACCTAAGCTGAGGGCTCTATTTTAGAATAATTCTGTGTATAAAAGCATCTGATATGTCATTGCCTTTAGGGTGCCTTACTTAGCTTAATAATATAGGCCTGTACTCGGTTTCTTGTAACTTATCAGTTTTTCTGGGAATAATGAATTGTCTAACCTGTAGAAAGAATTTGTTGGTACTGGGTCCTGTATGTATGAGCCAGCAGAACTGAAAGAAATTTAAAATACACTGTCTAACAAGAAGTACTCTTTTTTAAATTGGGATTTCTAAACCACAAACCTTGTTTACTAATCATGCTTTTTGTCAGGACAGTATCTTGATTAAAATAATAATAACAATGTCTGGCACTGTGTTATATATTAGCATCTGATTCAACTATGCTTTAAAATTAATTTTGCCTTGAGGCTTATTTCAGGCATGTTGATGTCAAGAGCACTTTCTTTGCTACAATTCAGGGCCGCAAACTGAATTCCTACCTTGTTATCTGTCAGATGCTAATTGGCTAAAAATATGAGCATCTCTTTTTTTCCTCCATGCTCATTCTCGTTAACAACAATATGAAGGTATAAAATATGTGGCTAAAATCCTACTCATTTTTACTATATAGACTACACTTTTTAAAAGTATTAAGGATTATTATTTATTCTTTCACATGTCAAAGAAGAGAAGGAATTTTCCACTGAACTTCTTGAGCTCTCTCGATAAGGCTAAACTTGCCTGTAAAAAATACTACATGCAAGACAAACTGAATTATCTGAAGAGCTGGGACTGTAGTGTATGGCAGGTTTTTGTTAGTCCGGTGGGTGAGTTTTTGCAGCCTTTGGAAAGGCGAGCAGCCAGGTCAACAGGATGCCCAGTGTAAAGGAGAGAAGTGTCAGTAAACAAACGGCAGCGGTGGTGTGAAGTGGTGGCATGTGAGTGACGGGAGGTTACCGTGGGTTCACGGTGTTGTACAGGATGGCAAGAGCCTACGTCCTGCTTTTGAAAAGGAAGCAGGGATTTAAGCGATTGAATAGTGAATGTCAGAGCTGTGAATATTAATGTGCTATTACAGTCATTTTTCAGAAGATATTTGGAGGAGATGTTGCATTTAGTGTCCTGTATTGCATTAAATAAAAATTGTGTATGAAATATTAGTTGTGCTTAAAATCATCTATTATGTATCTAAATGTCATAATGGTATACAGAGTAGGAAAAAAGTAATAGAATAATTATAATATAATAAAATAATTATATTCCTCTTTCAAGTATAATAACTTTTTTGACACCGTGCATACACAGATGAGATTAAAATCATGCTTTTCATCAGAAAGCATGTTTTCCTTTTCTTTTGAATATTTTCCCTACAAATATTCTTACTGCAAATGATAGTTCAAAGTAAAAGGTATTTGCTTATGATTTTTATTGTAACTGTTATTTCAGTGCTAACTTGAACATTTACTTTCCTTGTGTGTAAATATATTATGTTAGATTTCCATTTAAGTCTTGCATTTCATAAAGGAAACAAATGGTAATGTGATGTTTTTATGCCAATACTAATCAAATAAAACATATTAATGCCATTTTTTCCTGCTTGTACCATTCCTGGCATGTACACAAAAGCTCTATAACATTAATTTATGCATGCTAGATATGTATATTTCAGTGCTTGAGAGTATTTCCTACTACTACCCTTGCATACAAATACAGACACATGCATAAACACAGAAATGCCCTTTGTTATAGTTTTGTGGTTTTAAAGTGTCTAACTTTGGAGATAAAACTTCACCAGCATTTCTTAGTGCTGGATTGTGCAACCATTAAAGCAATCACTTTTTTATTCTTCCTGATAAACCACTACCACCCAACAATCTTTTACATGAATGCAGAACTCATTAATGGGGTCAGGCTAAAAATGTTTATGATGGCTTTAATGGAGATCTCATATTTTCACAACGTCTGAATAAGCCAGTGAAAAAAAATTGCAAAGAAAAGTCAGAGGACTATTAAGTCAACTATTTGTTTTAGAGAGGCAGCATATTCTTAAGTGAATTCAACAGTCTGTGTAAAGGATCGTGATGCTCCAAGGTGACACAGAGTCTTAGAACACTCTTGGACATTCCTGGTTTATGGACCTCACTGCAGCTCTTACCTGCTCTTTGCTGAAGCTTCTGTGCTCATTTAGTATTTTACAAAGTGATTGATCTGTGTTTGCACAGCTGAGGGAAAGGTTTTTGTTTCTGCCCAGCATCATTGCCCAGCCAGTAATTTCTGCTAAGGTGGGTGTGGCAGGTGACTTCTGTAACCACAGTTTGGGCTCTCTAGGCTTATCCTGTGGCATGTAAGCATCAGGGAGCAGTTTAGTGAATGAGAATGTAGTCAGTTGTATGTAAGAGTGGCAGGTTTCTTTATCTCATACCCTTTATCATGCTTAAATGTTGCAATCCATGTCTATTGGTACATGTGATTAGAGGACAGCCACATCAACCCTTGGTCTGGCTGCTCTGTATAGACATCAAAACCGTCACAATATCCAGGATTGCTCTGCTCATGCTACGTGGTGGTGAGTGTGGCTCCCAGGAACCATTTCTCACAGCCTGCACACAGAGATGAAACCAAAAAAACCCTAACTCAAAAGCAATAAATTCCTAATTAACCACATGTTTTCATGAAATATTAACACATTAATTCTCCTGTATAGTGCTTAATGTTACTGAATGAGTTACTGTAACTGAATGAGTAAATTAAAGATGTTATAATCTATGAAGTGCAAGGCATCACTGTTAGATGGCATAAGTGCAAATTAGAGCAAAAAGTAATTCATGTCTTTTTGTGGCCTCTTCTTGGCATGTCCCCTGAACAACTGATGTGAAATCGATGATACAGGATGATTGCGTTCACGGGTAGAAAATGAAAACATAGATGTGTAAACTTAGGTAACTCTTGGATTAGTCATTCTGTGGCAAATAGCATCAAGGGAATAACAAATATGTCACATCCATGATCTTTCTAACATGATCTAGACTTCCTCATCATTTGGGGTGCCTAGCGATCCTTTGCATCTGTAGATGTATATAAAACATGTGACTTGATTAAAGAGACTTTGTTTCATTTTTTTAAACGGTAGAGGAACAATAATCACAAACCAAAGGAAGGTATTTATAGCTTTTTTCTTTTCCTTTTAGAAGACATGCAAGCTGGTTTTATTTTTCTTGCTTAAATTAGCTTTCAAAAACCTTATGTTAAAATGCCAGCTGCTTCTCAGACAAAATCCTAAACTGTGTAGCAATTTCTCACAGGTTTATGTTTAATTTATTGGCAATTATAGTGTAGTGTTCACCCTGTACCTGGAATGTGGGCTACTTTCTCCTGGGCTATTACTTTCCTTTTCGGCCCGACACTGAGAAGCCTTTTGGAAACAATCTGCATTTCATCCCCTACTTTATGAAATTGTAAATTGATGCTTTTCTGTGATCTTGTTAATTTTAGCAGCTCCTCCAAAATTTCAATCCTTGTTTTAGTCCCAGAATGCCCTTTTCATAGTCATAGGGGTTCTTACATGAAAAGCTGAGTGTCATGTATCTCATATGGTTTGTGTAAGGGTTAGCAGAGCTGTTCTGTCCCTTGTTCTGGTATCTCCGCTACAGAAAAAGTGACATGTTCCTTATTAAAAAGAAAAATAAATCTAGGAAATGGTGATCCAATGAAAGCATCATTATGACCAGGGAAGAGAAAGGATATTAGACTTCTAATGCATATAGTTTTGATAGGAAATACTTCATAATTTATGAATGGTTGTTACAATCTTAACTATGTGCAGTATTATTGGAAATTCCTATAGAGCATAAGGATAGCTGTACTAAATTAGAATGCAGTCTTAACATTTCTTCTACCTTTCTGTAGGTCTAAACTGAGCTGATTTGCTTCTTGGTGTAAAATTAGAGTTATGAATTTTACTCTTAAATGATTCTACTATTTTAGAGTACAGACTTATCAACATGGTTTTCCATCATGTTCAATACTGATTAATTTTATGAAAGCTTTTACTTAGTTTGTATAACGGCAATGCCAAAACCTCTTTACCATGCAGAGGGAGCATGTGGATCTTATTTTCATGCTGCAGTGCATCATTTAGGAGTTTTTTAATGGATTTTCATTGTCGTTGCAAAGATGATAGAGTTTTATATTGATAAAATAGATTGAAAGTTTTACAGAATGAATAGTGAGAACTCTAATTGCTGCTGGTTCTAAAGCTGACAGAGGGCTTATTTGGGAATAAGTTCTGGGCGGAATGTAAGGTGGCAAAAATCTCCACAGGAATGTGTGCATTAATGCTTTTGTAGAGGAAAGTAGTCAGTCAGTAGCTTGGGAGTAGAGAGGACAAAGAGAAGAGGGTAAAGGTCTCGGGGTTGTGCTGGCTGACACTACTTACTGATGGTAAGGATGCTGAAATTTGCAGGTAGTACCAATGAAACCTGATTTGCAAATGTCTGTGTTCACACATTAAATCCTCAAAGATGTGAAGCCTTTGCCTTTTCTCGCAGGAAAAAAAAAGGGTATAGAAAGGAGAAGGGATTTTTTTTTAGAGTTTTATGTTTGTTTTCCATTTACTGGAATGCAATACAGGATATGAGTGCCTGGAAACAACTCAGGCTGCTGAGGTGCCTGGTCTTAAATGAATTTATACTTTCACAAATGGTTAAAACTCTTCATTTTCAGACATTCAGCTTTAACTTAAGTAGACTAATGGAAAGAGGTGCTACTATTAGGCTTGACGCACTTACTGGAGGCAGATGGTGGCCAGGTGCAATTGAGTGATAACTCTAAGAGTAAAACATGTGTTTGTCTTCCCCCCACAGTAGCCAACAATTTTGGGGACTTGAAATATCTGGAATTAGATGGCCCCAAACTCAAATAATAAATTCAATGTAAAAGTTGGGAACCTGGTATGGAAAGGGAAATTTGTAGTTATTCAGAAGAATGTGTAGCAGAAAAGCTCAGGGTCATATTCTTAGAAAACTGTGAGATCATGCATTAGCACAGCTTTATAAACCTACCTGTCACCTGAATACAGCACCAAGCCTCTGTACCTGAGGGTTGGAAATAAATATGGAACAAAATGTTCATTATTATTCTCTTTTATGCTGCATGATTTTCAAAGAGCTGCTGCAAACAAAGGAGTTATTAAGGCTTCTTGAGAAATGATGTAAGTATCTATGATTATTTTAGTCTCCCATAGTGGGCTGGAGACTTCCACTACATTAAGAAAAGGAATTCTAACTATGGTTACTTAATTTTAAAATGAGACTCGCTTCATTCTGTGAGTCTTATTTCCTGAGCTCAACCCTTTGCTTTATTTAGGACTGCGATTTAAAAGACTCTGGACAGCAAACAGGGCCCATTTATTATTGTCAGATTTATTATTGAAGAGAAAACATGGGAGAGATATTATTGAAGCTCTTTGAAAATCTGAAGGTTACCAAAGCAAGCAATTTTGTTACAAAACTGGTGAGACAAGACTACTAACATTTTCCTTTCTGATATGGTCAGCATTAGGAGGAGAAAACCATCCATTTTAGTGCAGTAATTTCCTGAAGTGTACAGTGTATTGAATTGACAACATTTAGGACCACCAGATGGCCTTTCTGTTAGAGTCTTGAGGAAACTTTCAGGGGATATGAGAGGTTGCTGTTCTGCTTTACACATAGAAGGTTGTCTTCTGCTAATCTGTGGAGTTACAGCCTGGAAAGCTGAAAAGCCAGACTGACCCAAAAAGGAAGGCATGCTCATCCACTTGGCCTGCTGTGCAGGGCTGTTGAATACCTGTGGTATGTTTGCATAGGCAACACCTTCAACTGAAGAACCAAGAAGTATTTGAGTCCAGGTTCCCCTTTAATCCAAGATGTAGAGTAATTTTTCCTTTAACTCCCGGAAAATAGAAGAAGATTTTGAATCTTGGTATCCCACACACTTTAGAAAAAATTCTGTACATATGTATTGAGAATAACAATATCACTAGGATAGAATTTGTCACAGTTTCTCCATGTTTTTGCAAAAATACTGTTATTTACTTGATGTAGACACAAAACAGAGTTCCTGTGTGGGAATCCTGAGATGTATCTGGAGAGGAAAGAGTTATCCTGCAAATGTATCTCTCTTGATTTTGAGGGCTTGTTTGGTTTGTTGGTTTTCTTTGGTTGGTTTTTTTGAGGACAGGCTGAGAGAGTTGGGGTTGTTCAGCCTGGAAAAAAGCAGGCTGCAGGGAGATCTTAGAGCAGCCTTCCAGCACCTAAAAGGGGGCCTGCCAGAGAGCTCGACTTGACTTTTTACAAGGGCATGTAGTGACAGGACAAGGGACAATGGTTGTAAACTGAAAGAGAGTAGGTTTAGATTAGATAATAGGAAGAAATTCTTTACTCTGAGGGTGGTGAGGCACTGAAATCACCAGGTATGGATGCCACATCCTTAGAAGTACTCAAGGTCATGTTGGATGGGGCTTTGAACAGCGTGATCTACTGGAAGCTGTCCCTGTCCGTGGCAGGAGGATTGGAACTTCATGGTCTTTAAGGTCGCTTCTATCGCAATCTGTTCTGCCATACTGAACTGGAAAGTAAAATTGTTAAGTTGTATATCCTGAGCTGTGCCTTTTTTTTGCCCTGGTGAAGTCAAAGACACTGCAATTAATGTTGTGTTGAAGGCAAAGTAACACATGGACACTCCAAGTGACAAGCCGTAGAAGAGGAGAGGAGAGTGTCACATCTTGAGGTCAGGCTCAGCTGAGCCTGAGAGTAAAATAACAAAACAGTCGCTTGCTGTCTTTTCTTAGTTCCCCCTGTACCTCCCCCAAGAAAATTTAAATTTGCAGCTAATAAGGATGTCATTAAAAACCATCAAGAATAATCTCTTATGAGAACAAAAGCTTTTATATTACCGTATTGCTGTCCTCCCTCCTGGCCTTTTTTTCAGACTTGAAATTTTGGACTATACCATGCTATTTTACAAATAAGCATGCACTGCCTGTTAAGTGCAGGGTTCTTGAGCAATTTGTTCTCACCAAATTTGTCCATTGTTTTTGCGCATCATTCGAACACTTATCTGTCTTTGAATTTGTATTAATTTTGCTTAATTGCACTTGGGAGGCTAGTAAAGCCAAATAATACTTAAGAAATTGTATTCAAAAGAGGAAGGTTCAGAATTACAAAGAGGTGGAAGGAAGAAAAATGTAAGTGGAAGACATCTCATTTCACAGTCAGTGGTCTATTAAACTTTGCAGTGCAAGCAGAAGTGTTCTCAAAATAATAACTCTGCTCATGTCATTGCACAGTATGTCTTCTACACATACCAGCCTTAGATTACTTTGATATTTGCTCAACAAGTCTTCCAATTTCTCTTCAATAATATCTGAATTATTTAACGTTTCAATTTTATTTTTCTTTTGGAGAGCAAGAACTTGAGAATGTGTTGGCAGTGTGACCCTGACCACTAACATATAAATAATGTAAGCTGTTGTATACTTTGAGATGATTGGCTCTGTAAAGATATTTGGACAAATGTGTTTGCTATTTAGTCCTCATCCACACAAAAACTAATCATACTAGAAACTGCCAATGAAAGATAAACTAATAAATCTTTGCAAGAATTATCGAGACCTACAATATTTGTTTTGAAAAAGTAGCGAATAGAGGATATATATTAGTGAGCAAAATATTGATTGATAAATCTGTCATTTGTAAGGTCTGAAAAACTATGGGTCTAAGACTTATTGATGCAGACATGATGGTCATTTTTATTTTAGTAACAAAGAAGAGTATGACAAATACAAAGGCAGTAGGTGATAAATCACGAGACAGGAGGATTCAGGTAGCGACCATGAAAAAATGCTTCATTTACAGAATAAAATTTAATTTGCTTTAAGTAGAAGTAATATACTTAAAGCTGGATACTTCTGTCCGAAAGGTGTTCCCCTTCTAAATTACTAGGGGAAAGAGTGTCGGGGTATTGAACCACAGCATATTTTAGTGACCTAATTGTGAGGAAAGTGTAGGGCACCTCTTATGTGACATTTCTACTTGAGGAAAATGGATTTTATATTCCGGATCCCTTAATTAATGATTCAAAACCCTGAAAAAAACCTATAATTGGTTTATCTGTTCATTGACTTGGAAGTGGCGTGACCTAGATATGTAAAAGCCAGGCCATTGGGCTCCATTTGCAGATCTCCAACGATCTGGTTCACGACCTTGTCTTGCCTTGGCTTCCTGTTTGATTTCACCTTGCTTCTGCTTCATTTAGGGGTTACTCTCCTGTGCGGTTGCTGTCCTCTGTTCTCATCGATAGTTTCTGTCTACACTGTTCTTTGAAGGCAGCTAAACCCACCATTCAGGTGAAACACTTGCCCATGTTAAACTCCTCCAAAAGCCATTTCAGGTTTGGTTGGAAGATCCATTCTCATATCTTCTTTGGGTTACATTGCTAGATCTTCCAGGGTATGTGCATTGGCAGTCTCTGGACTGTACACAAGAAACTGACTTGTGTGGGCTCACACAGAAGACAAGAAAACTTAGAACTAAATTGGCAAAAACTCAGGGGCATGGGTACTTTGAAAGTCACTACTGCAAAATGATGCACACCCTACTGTAGTGCTCACTGTAGGATCTTGTGGTACTAATGTATTACAAATAGTGAAAATGAGGCATTTGAAGTGTCGGGGGCTTTGATACATACACTGAATGTACCTATTTATTTTTTCTGTGGTTCTGCCTTTTAAATTCAACAAGAAATGAGTTTTCATAATTAATTAGGCTTAGGGTTCACTTTGGACATTCATACACCACAAATACCCTTGGAATGCCCAACTGTATTTCCTGCTGAGACATCATGGTCCTCCTTCTCTGCAGCAAGAGGGAACTCTAATTCAAAACACTGAATGTCGCTGTGTTGAACAGGTGTAATATGAAGTTCACTGTATGCTCTCATCTGTCTTGTATTACCTCAGTCAGAACTAGAATTTGATGAGATCAAAGCCCTTTGCAGCTGACAGTCTTAGTGTGCAGTCTTAAGCTGCTTCACGCTGAGTACGTTTCAAGAAGTGCCAGTGAAGACAAACTCTTGACACAGAATAGGAGAAGTAGTCCATTGTGTGTGTTTGCTACTGGGTCTCTTTTTTTTAGAAAACATGCTCTGAATAACTCTTTGACATTTTTACATGAAGCCTGGTTAAAAATGATACCTGAAATATTGGGAAATCTGGAATTAATGGACAGAACTTTGGTGTTTATTTGAATTGATGGCTATTTAGGACAAAGAGCAGCAAGACTTCCTCTGGGGTCCTGGATGCTCATACCCATTTCTTCCTAAGATACAGCATCTGGTAACTTGTTCAGATAGTTGGTGGCTCATATGCTTGCTGACAAAAGAGAAGGCTGAGGAGACCACCCTCTGCTCCTCAGTCTCTGCTCTGAGACTCACCTTCCTTGAGTGTATTCTTCCATATCACTGGACACCCTGTCTGTCGTGGTTGTAAAAAAAGTCATGACAGCAGCCGAGGACAGAATCATACTTTTTGTATGAATATGATTAAAAATTTAACAAGAAATTGTATGAATTATTATACTTGCTTATTCTCTGAGACCTGGTCTTATTCTGAGGAACTGTGAATGCCCTCATATGTGCTGAGCAGTGTGTTGGTAGCATTTATATCTGATACCTTAGTGGAGTAGGAAGGCTTCATGCTTCTTGAATGCAGTAACACGTGTTGTTTTTTTCTTGCCAGCTCAGAAGCGTCTAGTGTCATCTGAGATCTTCTAGAACATCTGGATGTAGCTGGAAAATATAACATAGGACCTATAGGAGAGCTGTTGACTTCAGGAGCTGATAGAGGGGATTGTCTAAGGTGTCTGGATGCATTTCAGATGGCATTTCATGCCTGTGTATGGTAAATGACCTGAGCCCTAACTGTCTTGTGTTTCATAGGGATTCTGAGGTTTATGAAGATTGGGAAAATGCCTGTGATGGCCAGATATAATATCCAACAAGTATCTTAAAGCACAGCAATCTTGCAAAGGATATATCTCGTGCTTAGAGGAACGCTTTAATTAATTAAATCATATTCTCTGTACAGGAGAGGATTTGAGAACATCCACTTAATTAGTCATGTATCTTTCTTTTGTCTATACTGATTGTGAAATAAAGATAGTATGTCTCAAGAATCTCAACCTGTGATGTTGGGCCCTAACCTGGGTCTGTTATTCAGATAAAATTGGTTTTATATTGAATTTTATGCTTATCTTGTGTCCACAGCCACAGATTTCTTTAATAGTAAGCTTTGCTGAAATTATAGCAATCTGTCCCAATCTCCATACTTTTTGTTTCCTATCCAATTGATATTTTAATTATGATTTAGGTATTGGATATTTAGTGTTCTGAGATGAATTTACCAAGATAAGAAACAGAACATGGTTTTGCTTTGTAGTTTTCTGTGTTTTGAATTTGCAGACAGGCAAAGCTTTCAAATCTGAATAAGTTAGTCTTTGATTCTTCTCTTTTTCTTAAGTAGAGTTATTATTTTCTCAAATTCTCATTATAATCCCATTAACTGACATTTACTAAAAGTACTTTAGCAAAATTTCTAAAACACTGAAGATTTCAAATTAGTAATAAAGCATGAAAATGTAAAAATAACTGACCTGATTTACTTGCATGACAAAAAGTAATTTCATGGTGATACTGGCTTTTAATCAGAGGAATATGTTCAAAGTGATCTGATTTGGCCTTTGTATTAAAAGTAATAGTGAAACATTGAAGAGTCACTAGATAATTTATAGTATAACATTCAGAATTTTTAGTTGATATTCACTTACTTTAACATCCAAAAAGAACTGTGCTGCGTATTTGTTTATACATACAGAAGTAACATAAAAAAATTTTATTACTGCAGGAACATAATGGCTAGCAAAGTCTGTTTTGTGCTTCAATTACTTGTTAATAATATATAAAAAAAGTTTCAGTTATTTCAGACCTCTCTTCATGCTTCCTAAGTATGAACAGACACAAATAAATTTAATGTGTTTTACCTTTTTTGGTTTTTTTTTGGTTTTTTTTCTAGGTGAAAAATATAGAGAGCAGCATTATGGTATATTTGACAACTAACTGGATAAAATTATTTAAGATTGCGTTTTTACTTTTTGTTTCTCTCATTATCATTACTAGATAATTTAAAAAAAAATCCATTCCAAATATTGAAGATTTCTCTTGGCTTTGTGTCACAGTATTGGGAATATAACTAGTTGAGCCATGTAGAAGAAACGTATTCTTATAAATAAGGCGGAGTGAATACAGTGTTTCATTTATTTGAATGGATTCATTGCCTCTTCTGAGATGGATGTATGAGGAGCATTTCATGTCTGGGGTTGGAGTTCCTCTTTAATGAAAACTGCAAATGTTTTTTTTTCACAGTGGGAGCAGTGCACTTGCTGTGGTAAAGCTCCACAATGTCCACCTGATCCTAGACTAATTAAACTCACATTTAATAGCTTAAATGTGGGAATAAATTTCCACTTCATATTCAGGATATGGGCAGGCAAGATTCCGCTGGAGATCAAAGTATTCAAAGTATGCATTTTGAAATCAAGACGGACTTGCAAAGGAGCATAATGCCTTACTTGTTCTTTGGCTTTGCTTATATATTTTTAAATTTTAGTTCTGCTTTAGATAATTAATTAAGTAAAGTTAAAGCTTAAAAAAAGATAATGATAAAGTTTCACTGCCAATATTTTCTTCTTCTTGCACACAAACAAAAGCCTTTGACAAGTTAGAATAAAATCCAGAGATCCCTAAAAACTTTTAAATTTCCTTTATTAAATCATCCATCCTTTGCATTCAGTGACTGGTTTTTGCAATGATCTGTGTAAAGTGTGCATGAAGACTATGGGCTTTGAACTCCTGAATGCTTGAAGATCATTGTGATGCATGCTAATGATTCTTTAGCAGCCACAAAAGCCATGCTGGTCTTATGGCTGATACGGAGGGTTTATAACACTGCTGGTCAGTACTGTATCCAGCCAGATTTTGGTTTTAAACAGACGCGGATATTATTATGCAAATTTATTTTCTTCACTGGGCTAGGGACAAGTTGATCCCTTTATAGTAATCTCAGTTATCTGGTCAGACTAAGTTTTAAATCCAGAATGGGAAAAGCACAAGAGTGGATTTGCATGGCCTATCTAGCTGCTGATTTTGTTGTCCAGCACCAGAGGTGGGCAACTGGTGCTGAAGAAGCCCCTGCAGAAGCAAGAGAAGGCTGCGAGGGAGTCTGTGGTCAACCTCAGGGTCATGCCACTGTCCTGCAGCAGTTTCTTCCCAAGCAGGCTTTCACTTTTTTCACTCTACGGAAAAAGCAAACAGCCTGGATTTAAGGGTCCCTCGGGCTGGACAGGTTTATAGACTGCTACCAGAGATCATCCTGTGCATATCTGAATGCAGAAGCCGCTGTGACAGGAGGGAGAGGTACCGCTGCTGGGCTGCAGCCACCGTCCTGTGACTAGAGATTTGTTCCTGTATAAAATTATGACTCTGTTAAATTGTTTAAAATGGACTAAGGAGTTCTCTGAGACATCAGCAGCCGTGTATCAAATGTCCTTGGAAGGGCTAAAATTAGATTTAAGCCTTTTTCTACAGGTATTTTCCTTTTAATATGCAGGTTGTCTGTGAAGGTCTACATTCTTTCATATCATGCTTGCAGTACCTCAAGTTAACATCTGATTTAATTTAGTAATTCTAAAGTTCATTTTAGGAACAGTGTGTTGATGCAATTCATTGGCAAATGGTTGAGAAATACCACTGAAGTTATTCCAGTCACTGCTCTTTCCAGTACTATTTCTTGTCTGAAAATCCTTCTCTAAGCCACACACTAAAGAATGGATTTCAGTATCACATCTGACATGTTAGCATTCAGAGTGCTGTCTCTAGCCACATATTTTAGGTGTCTACATTAGGAATAGACGGGTGTGAATATTAAATTACTCTATTAATTTATTATTCCTGATGACTAGTCGATTATTTTAATGATGTTTACTGTCCTAGTTGTGTGTTACTTGAAAGTGATTGGAAGCGAATTGCTGTCAAAAAGCCTTTGCAGCTGCAAAAAATTACACTTCTACTTTTATTGTATTCCCTTTACCCAAAATAAAATTCACTATTTTTATCCCTCCACTCAATTCAGCCATCTGTCACTCACATATCTGCAGACAATTACAATGCATTTGCATCATATCCCAGCTGCCTCTGATAGACTCGTTTTGTAGTGCAGTGCCTACAGGATAATCTCTATCCGTCTCGCACTGGAAACTGTTCTTTCATTGGTCACACTCTTTTTCAGATAAATGTTCTATGATGCTCTGGTCAAGATTCCAGCGTGTCTTAATCTAAGAAGAGTTTTGCATGATCTCTGTAACAAAGGGCTGCTAAAATGAACATCTCACTAATAGTTCCAATTATTTTGTTTTAAAAGTGAGCTAGAAATAGTTTGGCTTGCTTTGTAGAGCTTCTGACATCTCAGATCAATAATTTATTTTGTAATGAACATATTGTGTCAGTAACATAATAACAGACTGCGGAGGCCCAGATCTAAGCATGTTTTGTCTCAAACGCTCTGACTGTTGTGACAGGAAAGGTGCGATCGGAAGAGAGGGTCGGGCGCAGGAGGGGCATCGCTGCTCTGAGCCGACATCCTGCTCCACCTTGAGACTCCTGCTCAGCCCCTGCCTCCCACCAGCCCCCAGCTCACTTCCTGGGGAAGGGCTGGATGTGCGTGTGTGAACAAAACAGTGCCAAACATCTGGCTTACATGAGAAGTGGGCACAATTGTTGCTTTTAGTACCAGGAAGCCCATGGCAAATATCGTAAAGAATGCTTTCTAAATGGCACTTAGTTTTGATTTAGGGTCCCTTAAATTGTGATATTATTTCCTGGTCTGTTTTAATCATTGAGTGCCCACATACTTAGTGTTCTTCTAAGCATGAAAACCAAGTCCATAAAGGACTATGGTGAAATAGGAAAAAGAACTATGGTCTGGAGACAGCAAAAGTCAGCTGTTTTCATCATGTAACCCAGAGTGAGTGGAATCATACAAAATTTTGTGCTTGTTGTAATGTGTTTCCTTTCTTGTTTTAGTGACCAGATACAAAATAGAGCAATTATGAATTTATTAATTATGTGTTAGATTTATTCTATAAAGCAACAAACAAAATTACTCTTGACGGAGGAGGTGAGTGGAAAGGAAAGCTTGTATTTCTCTTACAGAAATTCAAGTAGTCAAAGGATTATTGGCCATTTTACTAGTTTTTTCAGACACAGTATATCTAATATTACAGATTAAATCAATTTGAAAGTGAAAAAAAACAGTGATTGAAAGATTCCTTTTCAATAACATCATCCAAAGTCTTCAGCATTATTGATGCTCAGGAGATGAGCAATACAAAGTCCATGGTTTGCCATATATATGCAAGAGATTTCTGAGGTTTTGCTTCCTGCCAAGGGCAGAGAAAGAAAGGGAGTGGATCTTGTCAACTGAAGTGCTAACCCACTGAGAAGTTAGCATAGCTTTAAACCATGAGTCATTTTTATGGTGTGATTTTTGACAGCTTTGTGCTGGAGAGAGATTCAGTTTTTAAGATCATTTCAGTAAAATCTCAAGAAGCATGGCACACATTTCCCTCTATCTATTATCATTTTTTCTTCATGTTTTAAGCTTGCTTTAAGCAATCCTTTTCACACCTAATGGTCTTTTTTTTTTTTTAAACCTTATATTGCACTACTGTGTTTCCCAAATAATTCTACACTGTTTGGTAATACATTATTGGTAATATCTCCCATTATCTATGGCTCTGAAGTAATTTACTAATTACTTCAAATTTTATCTTGTCTGTATATTTATATATGCATCTTCTTTTTGTCACTAATTATTACAGTTATCAAAATATCAGTCTTTTAGTTTCCTTTAGTGTGGTTGGGTTAAACTGTGATGCGTTAGGAATGCCTGAGTTTGCATATACTTCACTACTACAAAATGGTGTGTTCAATTTGTCAAAAAGAACTTTAGCTTCCAGAGTGTTTTGGGGTTCTTTTGGTAGCAGTGAGATTTACTAGATATTGCATGATTTTTATTTGTGAAGACACTGAATTATGGCTTTAAAAATACTAAAAGTATTAGTGTAAGTTCCACACTTTTTTTTTCCCCTCCTAATTTAGAGTAATTGTGTTTCTTTGATCCTTTTCCTTTCTAAGGGATAGTTCTTAACACTCTTGATTCAACTTCAGGCTATGAACTGCAGTGAAGTCAGTAAATAATGACTTTAGAATCAGTTGTACTTAAATCATGTGGTCTTTATTGTCAGGAAACATGTAAGTGAATTAGGGGAACATCCAATTAACAGAGCCTTTTGCAGGTTTAATGAGCAATGATAAATTTAAATCCTTTTTTCACACTTTCAAAGTATGTGAAGTTACAAGTAAAATGGGCTAGCGAGAGATTGTTGCTCCATTGATTCATAATAAATGATTTTAAATATATTTTGACTGGGATAGGAGGCATCATCTTTGAAGATACTCATAGGTTAGTTATTTGAATAGGTGTCTCATCATAAAATCCAATAAAAAATTAATTCCTACAGCATGTGCTGTTACATGATAAGATGAGTCATACCGTTCCCTTATTTGCTTTTTGGGGGCTTAAATGTTCAGTTAGTACAGCCTATACCACTGATACACGTGGCTTTCCTTGATTTCCAGTTGGCATTACCTATTAATAACTGAGAAAAGCATTCCTGGCTTTGTAGCAGCAAAATACATTCCGCAAAGGAATTAATTATGGTTTTAATTAGCAAGTAATGCCTCTGCTTAACACATAATTTCTTCTCTTACTAAAGGTAAGTAAGAGGCTTTGTGGGTTTTTTTTGTTTTGAGTTTTTTAAGGCAGAAAATTTAAAAATTATTCAGAAATAACTACAGCTATGGAATATACTACATTTGATTATTTCGGTTCCAGTTTGAATAGACAAACTGTTTGTGACTGGAGTTTGATAGGGTGCTTTTTGGTTTCCTTGAACTTTTCCAATCAACAGCAGCAGAACTACTTTTTATTGTTCTGTAAGTTGTCTCTCTGGTGAAAGCATTTCTGCTATGAGCTCCTTGTGTTTTCCTTGGGTCCTTCTATAAGGCCAGTCATTTTTCACATTAAAATACACCAAATGTAGGAGCAGGTTGGTCCATCTCATCATGACAAATAGAAAAAAATCCACTTACAGGACAGATTCAATCTTTACATGCTTTCAGTGAGTTCTGTGGAGCCTAATTGTCTTATTCCTTAGTATGATTTTATTAGCTCTAGGTGTTATGTTTGTGACTTGCGCTGATACAAATAATATCAGAGTTAAGGTCATCAGAGGTTCTAAGAATACCTCTGCGATGCTGAATTGAGGAGTTTTTCACTCATTGAGTATCTTCCATCAAAAAAAGAAACTGATCCAAAGATTTGTAAAAAATGAAACCCAAAGCACAAAACTATTGTTTGCCTGAAATAGTGCTTCAGTTCACTGTGTCCTCTTTTGAAACAGAAGTTCACGTATAACATGCATATATTGGTTATATTTGTGGTTTGGATCATCCTTATGATTATGCTTCATAATTCTTTATGTATTCCTCATGTGTCTCAAGAGAATGGTGTGAAAGGCAGCCGATGAAAGCTTGAAAAACACTGAATTTTTGTTTGAAGGGTAGAGGTATGGAGAATATAATGAAGAGCCACATAGTTGTCATTTCCATACTTGAATGCTAATAGCTTTAACCAAATATAATCAAAAAATAACTGCCTTGGAGAATGAAAATGAAAAGGAATGGTGGGTTTAACCACTATAAAAGCCCCTAGAAGCCCTCCAAAAACTCCTCATGAAAGATGTTTTTTCAACCTGTAGAAGAAGCTCATGAGACCTTAATGGAATGCTGGAGATCTACACTTTGAATGTAAGCTCATAACCGATGGCCCTTTGTTTCAAGGGAAATGCTTAGAAAGCATTCATGAGTATGGGCTGGAAAAATTATTATTCTTCCACTCTGTATAATTATGAGATCATTATCCCCTAGCCAGTTATTTCCACTCTACTCCATATCACTGATGTTCCTAGTGAGGCACACATCAGTCATCCAGAAACTGCAAAGCAGGATCCTTTCCTTCTAAAATATTGTAGGGATTCTTTCAGTTGACTCCTTGTAAGTGGAGTTCTTCTTGACATAAGTAAGCCCCCCAAATCCCATGAATTTACATAGCTTCTGTTTTTAAATTTGAAGTTTTTGTGTGTTTGATGCTATTTGAGGGACCACCTACAAACCATTTATCATGGCCTCAGGGATTCTTATACTTCAAGGTTCAGGGTTTGAGACCTACTGTTTCCCTCATTATTTTAATGGGAAACACTCCTTGCACACACTAGCAGCTCTCTTATTTATTCTCCTAGTTATCTCATGTACACAGCTGAAGCAGACTAGAAAGAAAATAGGTGAGAATGAATTAACTTTTTTGCAATGCTATATGGGAAAATTAATTTAATATCTTTTTCTTTCCCTGAATTTCCTATGAAATGTTTTAACAAATAACTGATAGTCTTTGCTGTTAAGCATTGTGAAACTAGACTTGAAGAAGGAAGCGTTGTTTAGTTTACTCATACAGATTTTGTTAATTGACACTTTGGTAAACTATAGAAAGTGCTTGAACTTCTTTAAATAAAGCTTTCCTCGTGTGCAATTATGATATTTTAAAAAAAAAACCAAACATCAAATTATATCAAAGCCTTTTGTTTTCACCTACAATAACCCAACAAAATAACAATGTTTCTTCTTTGAAACAGTTTGAGTTTCTTTTGTTCTCCTCCCCTTTGAAATGTATTTGTCACAAATGTTATATTTAATTTTTTTTGGGTGTGAATTTTGGCATTCTGTTACAGTCTTCCTGTGCTAATACATACTCAACATTTTACACAAATCTCTTAATTTTTATAGTTCTACACTTTTGCCAAAATTGTTTCTTCCATGATCTGAGTTAGCTTAATTTCCTTAGGAGGTATTAAAAGGCTTCATATCCTTTTGAGGGAGTAGACCACTTTATTGTTGCTGCTTTTTATTATTATGCTTCATCCAAAATTTCAGACTAAAGCTGATATTATAGCATTGATTGGAAAGCTAAAGGCTTCGTTGAAATCACTATCACTGAGCAGCTAAAACCCTAGTCCATGGATCACTTGGACAATTAAGACAGAATTGAGGATAGAAAAGCACTGAGAATCCATGGAAAGACTGGCACTTGAGGAATACACTCGCAGTCACTTGGCTCAATGAGGCAGCAGGCAGCTGGGTGAAATGCAGGCAGAGCATTCTGACTACTATTTTCACAATATGTCCCAAAAAAAAGTAAACAATGGCAATGCTGTCTGAATAGGATGGTTGTATGGTTTGTTGTGGTGATTTTAGGGGGATAGAATGCCTGAAATACACCAGGGAGCTGCTGCAACAGATTTATTTTATCAATACTTGAAAGTCTGCTTTGCCTTAGCGAGTAGTTTGAGCAGAACAGATGCGAAGAGTGAAGACAGGGACAACTGGATAAGGATGATGCTCAATTAGTTATGAGGGAGTTTTTTATTTCCCTTTGCCCACTGTCACCTCATTTTTAACCCACTTTGGTCAAAGCCGAGTGTATTTCATCTAGCAATAGTGTGTTTTTCAACTTTGTATGCTCACTTGGAAAGGGGGAGCTAGTAGTACGTAACTCAAAAGTCCAGCCACAGACAGCTCAATTTGACTGCATTTGGGAATTTTCCTGTATCTTTAACTCTTCTTTTCCTGTATCTTAACTCACTTAGAGTGAATGGCCTGAGTAAAGGAATTATTTCCAGGCATGTTTTATACTATGCACAATTTAAAAATTCATCTGTAAACCTCAGTAAAACTGAATTCCTTAAAATAGTTGCTGCTGAAAATTTTAAAATATGGTACCGTTATTACATCAGCATGATGACAATTCTGCGAGAAATATGACAAGATTCAGTTTCACAGCAGTGATATTTAATAGGACTGTATTTTCAACTGATGTTTCCAGAGGAATTATAAATTGACCAAAATCTGCTAACATCTTCTTTGTTTTCTAGTTGTTTCATGACCACGTTGAATAGCCTGGTCTCTCCACTTGTCCATCTCTAAATGGCAGAGGCTGGATCGGGCTCTGTTCCCTGCCCAAGCACAATTTTCATCGTAGAAAGTAAGGCTTCAGTGCTCTTGAGCTTCATGAAAGATAGTGCTTCAGTCTATAATCCTTTTATCTGATGAGCTTTAGGAGGTTACTAGGTTTTCTGCTTTATGAGAGCCAATTAGATAGATAATAAACCTTGCCCTGCAACTAACCAGCAAAATTATAGACCAATAATACCCTAAAATCTCCAGTCAGACAAATTTCAGACACTTATTTCCTGAAGATTAAAGACTGACTGTAATCCAAGAGGCCAAATTAGAGGATGGGTGTGTAATAGTTGTTGATAGCTGAGCAGCAGCTATTTATGCTACACCTGACAAACTTTTTACTTCTAATACTGTTTTTTGTCTTCTCTTTCATTCCTTTATATTTTTTGACCAGGTATAAACAACCCAAACACTACATCTTCATAACACCTTCCTTTCAGAAGAGCATTCATAGCCAAAAAAACCAAAGAGATGACTCTGGGAAAATGCAACTCCTTCCTTCTCGTTTTGTTTTGCTCCTTGTAGCTGAAACAAGTCTTGGTAAGAATCCCTTCCCTATGGTATTTATGGTTTTTTTTTTTTATGCTGGCCTTATGAGAGGTAGTAAAACCGTAAGTTCGGAACTTGTGTACGAAGCTGTTGCTCCCAACAATCATGTGTGCTCAAAAGGAAGCTGGATGCAAGCCATTTCTGTGCAAATAGGGAAATACATTAACTGATTTATCGAGGGATAATTTGAAATATTTATTTAAAAGAAGTCATGAATGAATATGAATGTGACAGCTGTTGAAATTTTTGTGCCATACATATATTGTAATCATGGTTTAAAAAACATCAAACCCAAAAAACTCACCAAACCTTTTATAAAACCTTATGCAGCTTAGACCTTTTTCTAAAAATGTTCCTAGAGGTTCGTTGGGTTTTTTTTTTCCACATGTAATTTTCCAAGGTTATTGTGTATACTTCAGAAACAGTAGGGTTTGTACATAATGAGGGCATCTTTTTCGAGATTAAATATGAAAACTCAGCTTCCCAGGCTATTTGCTTTTTTGGTTCCTGAAAAATTAATCTAGAAAGTACAAACTATATGCATTTAAGTCAGAATTATATATATCTAAAATGCATGGATAGTCCAGGAGTGTATATATTGGAATTTATTGGAGTATATATATTGTATCCTTGGTGCTTCTATTGACTACGACTGTTCAAACTCCTGACAAAATTACAAAATTGGGCTCTGGTAATATCATGTAAATTATAAGCAATGGATTGTTTGAATTTAACCTTTCTTGTTGACTTTCATCTTATTTTGAACACTGGGAAATTTAACTAAAGCTAAATGCCTGGAGATCATAATATTTTTAGATCCCCATCATCTTGCCAAGTAAGAGAGTTTTGAATGACCTTCTGAAGAACACATGAGAAAATTGCCTACTGTAGATAACACAGTAACTGTGACCAAGGACAGAAAGGACATATAGTCCTTTATAGTGAACTTTTTTACTGGCTAGTGGCAATCTATTACTGGCAGTTTGAGGCTGAAATAAATATCAGACAGTTTCAGCTAAAACTCCATCTTTCACATCTAAGGAAACCACGCACCTTTTGATTAGTACTGCATCGGGCTGTTCACCAGAGATTCAAACGCTTGCAAACAAGTCTCTTTAGATAAGGACGAGTGAACTGGCCTTTTTGACGGTTCAGTTCAGCCTGCAGTTCAAGTAATTCATTTTATTTTGGGACAGAAACAGTTTCCTGCAGTCTTTTAATAGAAGATAGAATGCCATCTATACCCTTTTCAGTTCCTTTTTATATTATTTCATCTCAGCTAACTCAACCTGTTTGGACTAAAATGCTTTTCTTTTATCTGTGTGAAGGCACTGCTGTGTTTACTGGGTAACTTGTTCATATGTTTCTACTAACATTTATTAAAATATGTAGCATAAAAAAGAGATAATATGGAGACATGGCCAAGGTGAATCCAAATAAACAGCTCCAAATGACTGGGGATGATCAATAGGGTCAATTCCGTGTTTTTCACAAAAGCTTCATACATTTTATTTTTCGCTTCTCTACAGGCTGGTCCTTAAGAAGCAGTTTAGTGAAACAACTTTACATTTCAGCTCTGCTGTCACATTTCGACTGATGTTTCTGCCAGTAAGTTATGACTTGGTGGGAAACAGAGCATTTGGAAGGAATTTTCAGAAATCCACTAAAAAATAGCCCAATTCCCCTTGACAAACCTTGAATCACAGATAAGCTTTGAGAAGCCTGTCCAACCTGAAGTATTCTGAAGGAAGGGTTGTGAAATGTTTCATAGCTATATATAACAGATAAGACGTTGTGCAGCATAATCCATGATATAGGAATGCAGTTATTAACAGGCGTTGTAATCAAGTCACATATTAAAATGATCAATATTTATGTGCTAGATAAAATTCAAATGAGAAAAGTTAGACAATCTATCTCAGCAAGGTCCAGAGTATTATTATAGCTATTCATCTCAGTTCATGTGTTAGAAAGCAAAGTTATAATTCCTTGAAAATACCCTTTTTTGTATGAGTAAGGTTGGCTTATGCCGTTTCCTGTAATTGATAGAATTTCATCATCTTTTGTCTACTATACCTACTCCTGAGGGGCAGTCAGGAGAGAAATATAAATCTCTCTCTAATCTTAAGTCTTTCTCTCTGGAATACATTATCTGAGCATGAGCAACTATGAAATGGCATCTTAGCAATGTTAAGTCTGCTTTTATTTTCACTGCTTGTCACTTTGACTGATGGAAACAGGAAAATATGTATTTTAATCTAAAGACAACACTGACTAGGAAGAAGTTTGGAGCCTCTCTCTGCCATGTTTTGTCAGCAAAAGTTTTAAAAGTGGCAAGTGTTCACAGTTAATTACCTCAGACAAGGGCTTAAGCAAAAATAACTCTTATTTGTCAGCAGTCTTTCTATAAAAATATGATTTACCAAAAAACGCCTTGTAGTTGCTTATAGGTTACAGAAACCTGCAGATAGAGAGGTGTGCCAGGAGTCTTCGGGGTCTTATTCTTTTGCCATACTGTTGTAAACTACTAGCAAAAGCGGTTTAAAAAACTTTTCTAATGTAGACTCCATCTTAGGAGAAAGATCATCTCAGGTATCAGCTGACATTACTCCACATGCAATTATAATTGAGCACTGAAATAGATAAAGCAACATGTAACTTTTCAAAAGTGGGTAAAGATAAGGGGGAAAAATCACCAGTACATAATTATCAGTTTGCCACAAAAGTTACTCTGTGGACAACAGAAACATGGGAAGTTTTCTGCTCTGTTTTGTTCTTATTATACGGTATTTGTTTAATGTAAATCCTGTAGTACATTCATCCTTCTAGTGATGCATAAAGCACAGCAACATGAGCACGTATTTATTTTTACAATCTCTGGCGTAAGTCATTGCAGTCTGTTCTTTGAAGTCCACTTATACTTGATAAATTATTTTTTAGAGTGTATTTATGTCTTGGGTGATCAGTCAGGGAGATCCAGTAGTAGTTTTCAGATCATCAGCTTTGGAAAATGGTGCCATCCTATTTTCATTCTTTTGACAAATGCTAAGATCAACTTAACACATTGCTGTTGTCATGGATGGATAAGTTACTCTAATTTCTTCTGTCTGAGTATTTTTTCTTTCTATCCAAAGTGCAACAGAAGGAGGACTTCACATTTGGAAAGACTACCTTTCCTGCTGAATTCCAAAGGGTACTGAGTTAACACTACCAGTTTATCAGTCACGGTATTTTGTTTTTCAGAGAGAGGCTTTTTTTCAGTCTTTAATTTTTATGTGAATAAAGTTGGTAGCTGTTTAAAAAATCTCAAGTTTTCATTCCTTTGACATACTTCAAATAAATGTGTTATCAAAACAAATATTAAGATAAGCAACAGCAGGATGAATCTGTAAATAATATAATTGGATTCCACAATTTGCATGTCTAGCAAATTATGACACACTACAAGGATCTCATCCAAAAGGTATGATTTCTGATTTGTCCACATCAAAGCTTCTAATGGTCTTTGCAGGAATAAAACTCAATTGATGGAAATTTTTTTGCAATGTACAGGTTCCTCAGTTTTGTTGTCTCTTTTTATATTGTGGTGCTTCTCCTTCCCGTTTCTTCTGCTTCCTTTGACAGATTTGATTTTCCTTCCTAATGAACTTTTTTTCCGTCTTTAACTGCGTATTTATTTCTCTGCACTACAGATGGTGCTATGCAACTCCCATATTTCCAATAGTGTCCTTTTCTTTTCCTTAGCTCTGATGGAAGAGCTGTCAAGTTTCACACACTCTGCACACCTTTGTCAACGCTGTCACACCTTGCCACAGCTCTCATATCCAGCTGGAGTACTGTGGGTCCTTTTTGTCGATACCCAGACAACTTTCCTCCATTTCTGTTGCTGACGCACTGCCAGAGATTGGTAGAGAAAGGGATTTACAATTTTAGCTATAGTTACATTTCAAACGCTCAAGAAAGAAAGAAGAAACCCTGAGAAACATGTTAGGAAGCCAGCCTAAGTTCTTTTGCACTTGGGAATACAATGAAACACTAATAATAAAAACAAGAAGCCTTGAGGGAAATCCTTTAAAAGGTAATAGAAATTAATAAGAGTTTGAGAAACCTGGGATGCTTGTGATGCTCTGTCTCTCCCATTCCTTTACTGAAGTAAATTGTTGTTTTGGGTCTAAAATTTGATGCACAATTTTCTAGTGAGTGGGAAACAGTTTGTGGATCTTTTTGGGGCAGTACTTGATTGTGGAGGCTTGGTTCATTCCCTATTTTTCAGAACATTCTGTGTACTTTGACGATGGTTATATTCTGGGACTCTCTAATGAGAAGCTTATTGTTTCTTACAGATTTCAGAGGAAGACTATAAATTCTCCTGGAGTTTATCTCTGTATTCTATAGGAGCTGTCTATAAGGAAGCCTAAAAATGTGCTGGATGCATCTCATGGCACTAACCTTCTTCACATCCTATTCTCGTCTTTATATACATAGCTGAGTGTATGGGAGAGTATGAGGGAGAATTAATGGTGGGAATAAAGCAGAAACTTCTTTTCAAATAACAAAGCATAAATAATTGGTTACAATTATGTAGGATAAAGAATGAAAGCCAGATGATGGAAAGATGATAACCAGAAAGATGGCTTCTAGTAAAATCAGAAAGGTTAATAAACAGTTCTACAGGCTAAATAACATGGAAAAAGAAGATATTTTGTTTAATGTTTAGCAAAATCTTTTATTTATTGGGGTAAAATGCAAATATAAGATTAACAGATCTTTATCATTAATTAATCTTACTTAAAGAGGATGTGGCTTATAGATATTACTGGCACTATTAATCACAGACTCATAGAATAAGCTGAGTTGCAAGACACCCACAAGGACCCTCATGCCCAACTCGCAGCCCTGCACAGCACCATCCCCAAGTGTCACACCATGAGCCTGAGAGCATTGTCCAAACACTCCTTGAGCTCTGTCAGGCTTGGTCCTGTGACCTGTGCCTTGGAGAGGCTGTTCCATTTCCCAGCCACCCTCTGGGTGAAGGATCTTGTTCTAATATCCAACCTAAACCTGCCTTGACACAACTTCAGGCCATTCCCTCTGATCCTGTCACTGATCACCACAGAGAAAAGATCAGTGCCTGCCCCTCTGCCTTCTGTAGACTCTCAGTTGTAGACTTGAGACCAAAGGTCTCCCCTCAGTCTCTTCTTCTCCAGGCTGAACAGACCAAGTGACCTCAGCCACTCCTCATTTGGCTTCCCCATGAGGCCCTTCACCATCTCTGTTGCCTTCCCTTGGATGCTCTCTAATGGCTTAATAACATAATTCTTATGTTGCGGCACCCAAACCTGCACACAGGACTCGAGGTGAGGCCGCCCCAGTGCAGAGCAGAGCGGGACAATCCCCTCCCTTGCCCAGCTGGTGATGCTGTGCCTGGTGCACCCCAGGACATGGTTGGCTCTCCAATGTCACCTTGGTGGCCTGAGGTAGAGCCCTCGCCTGCATTTCTGTCCAGGGAGTCTTAGCTACTCTAATGCATCAATGTTGATTTATGTTTAAAGCTAGTTAAGAGAAATAAAGATGTAATAACTTCTGAATTGGAAAGTGTATGAAATATAAGCATTCATTGCAAATTGGGATGTGAAAAAACTTAGGAAATGAATAAGGGGTGGAAGACTGAAAAATATGCATCTATATTCTGGCTGATCTGAATAAAAAGAAAAGTATTTTTGAAGAAAGAAGCCAGCTTAAAGTTTAAGGGCTCAGTGAGATTTTATCATTGGGAAAATAGGCAGAAACTTTTGCAATTTTAATTCTTGCTTTTAGCATCTCAAACTCCTGAGAAACTCATTTGTCTTCTTTAATAGCTTTAAAATGCCTTGGACTTTTACTGAGTGACACAAGTATTAATCAAATTAGAACATCTAACTGTATCCTTTATTCATTTTATCTCATCCTATTCATCATAATCTATCCATATAGATTCTTCAAAACAAGAAAAAATGTCCATGAAAGAAAGTTTCTAGTAAAAACCCTGACGATCTAATAGACATATCAAATGTACATTATTCATTGAAAGGACTGCAAGCTCGAATTCAAGTTCTGAGTCAAGAGTGGATTATGCCTACTGGGAATTGCATTTCTCCCCTCGTGTCTGTGTTTCTTGGTGTCCTTACCGGCTTCTCTAATCCTTTGATTCATAAAGACAGAAATTTCCTCTAGAGTTCAAGTGACGTGCGATTGGCTAGAACATTCCCTGTTCGTCCCAGCAGGGTATGATGCACAACAAGATAGTCTAGAGTACTATAATTGATTTTTTTACAGGAGACGCTTTCCTCTTCCTTTAAAAGAGCAATAATATAATCAGGGAGAAAAATTGTGTCGGAGTTCAAACATTTAGCATCATGTTGAGCCCTTGTAACTTTCAAAATCATATTTCAGTGTTCTCAAGAGAGTTATTTTTATAGCGATATCACTGTCTAAAAATTAATTTAATAAAAATAAAGAAAGCCACATGCATATTCTACAGTCCACTTTGTCAAAATTCAAGCTCTGTAAATGAATTTTGTTATGCCATGTACTCAAACTTTAGACTTTGCTTTTGTCTTTTGTTTTATTCATAATTACACATAATGCTCTTCAGTCTATGCTGTGTATTTTTCACCCCACTACCTTCAGTCTCTCATGTCTGGAGTTAATCTTTTTTTTGTTATTTGTTTCCTTAAGATGATTGAATTAAATAAAATACATTATTCATCACCTCATAATATGAGGTTTTATCTCCAGGACCCTGATGTAATAAATGGATTTCCTACTGCAAATGTCACATAGGTAATTTTTCAGTACCCTCACTTCCAGCAAAAGTCTGGGTGTGCAAATACATAGCCCCAGCTACAGGAAGAGAAGTAATTAATCTGCAAATCAAAAGACAGTACCACACAGAATCAAAGGCACTTTACTGTAACACATTCTGAAGGCATCAGTTTAATTCCGTAATTCCTTAATTCCTTCCTGATCTTGTTTTCAGCTAAATTTTTGTTACAAAACTTTTGGCCTTTCTTTTAAGGTTTCTGTGAAATTTTCCTAAATTCTTCTCTTGCAGTGAAACAGTTATGGCTACAACACTGTCAGGGCTGGTAACCACGGGCTTTAGATCCAGGTCCATCAGAAAAAGGAGCAAGGCAGAGAGATCTGGCAGGCTGGAAAAAAGCGGGATTAGAGCAATGGACCAAGAGACATTTCAGGGATTGTCAGTGCATTGTCCCAAAGCACTGGCAGTGATGTCTCGCTCTTGGAAAGAGCTTGCTTAGTCTAATCCTTTATTTAGTGGAGCTACCCTACTTCTGAAAGATGCTGCAGCAGATATGACAGCACCATCGATGGCACTGACCCGAGGGCTTTCTTTGCTTTGTTTAGAAAGTGTAGACAACCTGCCATGTGAAGCAAAATAAATACCCCATGAGGCCCTCTCTTTCTAAGTCAAAGGAGAATTAAAAATATTGCATAATCATTGAAACATTCAAAATTTTTGGTCTATAAGGTGAAGAGAAGTATCTATAAATTACTTGTACTATAGTATTTCATGATACGTATTAAAGTACTGAAACTTAATTGTTTATTGCATTTCAAACATGGTAATTTTTTTTTCTTTTTTTTTGTAAGGAATTGCATGAATTCATGGTTATGTATTAATTTGCCAGCTGTATACTGGGGCTCATGGGTCTCTCATAAAACTTAAACTTTTCTCCACCTTTTTTCTGAAGAACGACTTTCTCTAATTCTTTTCTATGATAGCTGGTTAATAAGCATTTAGATCTATTGTCGGTACAGTGATGAGAGAAACGCAAGTGGCTGAGTTCAGAATATTACGTGAAATTGTTTTCTGTGTGTTTTCAGTACTGCTACTTGTTTGACAATAGCTCTGACTGTCCTTTGCAGATATTCTGCTGGACTTGCTTCTCCTCTTCAATTTCATTTTTTGCTCCTGCTAGCAGCTTGCAAGTGTCTGTCCTTCATAGGCAGTGTTTGCTGTTCAGGTATGTTCTGCTATTTACTACTGCTTTGTATTTAAGTAATACAAATGTATGTTGAGCACACAAATAAAGCAATCATTTCTTATACCAAGGCAACAACAGCAGTCATTGTCAAGGAAAGTTTTGGAGCATCAAAAGGAATGCTAAAACTGTGCTACAAAGTACTGTTATGGGGGGTTTCCGATTAATGAAAATTAATCTGTATGCAAATGCTTACAGCGATAAGTCTAAGTGCAAAGTGCAAATAAACCTGCCAGTCTGATTTATAAGCTCTTTTTCCTTTTTTTTTTGTGCCACCCTTGCACTTATATGGACTGCAGGATCATGCAATTGGGAACCATATGAATGACTGAACTGGCTTTCACTTTTTGCCTCGCTGCCAGGTTTAACAGCGGATACAACAATCAGTGATATCCCATATCTGTGACAGCATCTGCCCATCTTCTCAGCGGGGCAAGTCTAGTCTCTCTACACTGCTTTATCCCACCTACTGGCAGTGCAGAAGTTATGAATCAGGAGCATCTTCCTCCAGAACTGCAGCAAGGGAGATCTCGAGCCTGAAGGCAACCTTTGCTTTAAGATATTAATGTAATGTTCACCTCTTATATAATGATTTTCATAAAATAACCATGCTTTGAGATCTTTGGCACATTATATGACTAATGAGGAAAAAGGTAAGAAAATTTTAGTAACAATATTAAACCTTAAAAAATCGTGAGAGAACTTAGCTCCATGCTGGCATTTTATAGCATATCAAATGCACACCTGGAAGTCAGTGAAGTTGCACTGACAGTTGGTTTTTGGCTTGGCATTTTACTATTGAAAGAAGAGATGAGCGTGTTCACTTCCTTAAACTCTGTAAGGTTATTGTTAGTCAGTTAAACTTTGAAATGCTGTAAGAGGAGAGATTATTTGAGCCAAAATGGAGTGCTCTGCAAGATTATAACTGTGCTTGAAACTGCGAAGGTAGGAAACTCTCAGGAGACAGTTCTATATCTATTCTGTTCACTCCATCAAGTACAGTACTTTAAATTTTCAAGATTAACAGTCTTCACCTACAAGCTACTGAAGGACAGGAAACTTTTACAGATTTCTTTTCCAGTGTGTGTGACAGCATCAATGCGTTTGTCACTCTCAGCAGTAGTTTGTTCCTGAAACATTTTGACAGAATTGGGAAGCATTAAAATAATTTTTACCTCAACATTAAAAAAGTCTAGTAACAACTTGGTATTTTTCCATTTTATGCAAAGTATGAGTGACAATACCTGCAGTACATTTCCAGGTCACATGTGCACTGTGAGTCTGAAAGACAACACTGGAGTTCTGAGATGATGCTGAAGGTTGAGGTACACAGACTTGATAACTGTAGGTCAAACTCTACATTTGGATTGTTGCCACTGAAGTTGTTAGACATTCCTGGGATAATGGCATTTTGCTCCAGACCTAAACAAAGTAAAATGAAGTGGCAATCCAACCTGATCCGTTTGTCATCTTTGGAATAATGTATGTGCATCATTTTTGAGTAAAACCCGTTTGACAGGTGTATGTTGTCATTGTTACTGCAGGGCTATTAATTTATTTAAAATTATCTATAAATCTTAAATCAAGTCAGTAACATTTGAATTTGCATTTATCTTCCCTACCATGTGTCTGTTTCCTTTTGGTTTTTTTTTCCCCCCTTGTGGTTTGCCTAAAAATAACATTTCAGGGATCAGTGAGCACCCACTTGTCTGCCTAGGAGATCGCTGCTGTGTTTAGGCTGCAATAATAAGCTATACAGGCACCGAAACTTCAGAGACAGAACTTTTAGGAAGAGCAAGGAGTTTTCAATGGAAGAGAGAAGAATTTTATACCTTATTGAAAAACCTCGTTATGTGAGAGCAGTGACTTTCAGTATAACAGAGCAACATTTACATACTCGTGGAAGACAAAAACCCCAACCCCAAATGCACCTTTCATTAGTGAGTGGGAAGGTGACCACAGTCTTTTCTATGCAGCAAGAGCACAAAATGAGTTTAAGATAAAAGATACTGTCTAAACTGTTGTCAGATGCCTTGAGTACAGACAAGGGTGGATTACTCTGATTTAGAGACACTCTTGTAGATCTTGGCATATGAACATGGAAAAGAGATGCATATTGAGCTGGTTGCTCCTGGAATCAGCAGGGCATGGATAAATTACTTCAGAGGCTCTGATCAGTGCTGCTTTGAAGAACTGTGACAATCTAACATCCACTGCCCCTTGCAACTGCTGAACTCCCCATAACCTTATGCAAAGATGATTTAAAGTCTGTTTCATCTGCAAGAAAAAGACATTTAAATTACATTTCTTGAGCAGTTTAATGTAGGCCTAATTTTTTAACAAAGAGAAGAATTTGCTGTGAGTTAGTATGTCCCTAGTTTTGCTCACAATATCTGTTTTCAGGAAGGTGTTACTGTATGCACTGAAGAGGTTAAATACAGAACTGATTTAGGATTACTGCTTTACTTTTAATTCGTTCATCAGATTGAAAAAGGCAGAACATAATTTTCTGCTGAATAAATTGCCGATCGTATATGCTGGGATTATTTTTAAGAAATGAAGCTCAAATTTGAAAAAGTTTGAAAATTAGGTGAATGAAACGAAAAATATTAAAGGAATGTTTACTTTTTAAAAGGAAGTCAGAGAAAATGCAAATTTCAAAAAATATTCCTGCAGTTGCAGTTGAAAGAAATATTGTAAAACTGAACTTCCACAACCAAATAAATAATAAAGGTTTGATAAGATATAATAAAACTAAACTGAAAGGACAGTGATTTGTTTAGTCTTATTGCATGTAATTTTTGTAATAGAAGATTAAAAGGAAAAATGAAGAATAAGGTAGCACGTGAACTCAGATTTGTGTCAATGTGAGTAAAGTTCAAGATAAAGTACTGCTTTTAAAGTTCTGTGGAGCTAAAAGCTTCTGAAATGCAATGTATTGAAATGTTGCTCCACTTTTTCTGTTTTCATTATTGTAAACAGCAATCTAAAACTTCAAATACCCTAGTCCCTTATGCTCAATCTGTTATTTATTTGTTTTTTCTCATTCAAGCCAGGTTATAAAGTTTTATTGCCATATTCACTTATTTGTTTGTTAAATCTCAGTTTCAAAAATATTAAGTGACACAAAGCAAATTTGGAAAGATGGTGAACGTTCGCCATTTTCCACGATGTCAATATGTATTGCAAATTAGCAGCTGATCTTTTTATGACATGTTCCATAAGTAAGCAAAATGTAATATACACTACCCCATGGAACAAAACCTTTTGAAAATGGAAAACAACAGACGTAATTTCTTGGTCAGTGTTTGGGGGTGTTTTGTTGGGGTTTTTTGTTTGTTGGGGTTTTTTTTTCTGAAGGAAATTGTTGGTTTTTTATTTAGTTTGCACTATGACCCTTTCTCTGGGTAAAACCTTTGAGGAAAAGGAAGCTGGATCGTGTAGCAGGCTGGGTACCAGAAGCAGCTTAGCTGTCCTAGCACTTTAGGTGCGCCTGCATCGCGTCATGGTCTCCTGGCTTCCACAACCATCTTACCTGAGATGAATGACACTTCCCAGCAAAAGGCACTCTGGTTTGTGACGACTCCTGTCACTGACTGGCAGCGCTGATACCTGAGTAACTGATAGCATAAAATCCCTCCAGAAGCTTGAGACAGGGACTCATAGTACAGAATCAAAGAGCAATGCTTTTCCACTCTCACACAAGTCGAGCAAGTAGACACAAAGAAAGAGCTACTCTGACTGTCTGCATTTTCTAAAATATCTGAACATTCTAGTACGATTATGGAATTCACTGAATAATTAATCAATCAATCAAATAGTCTCAGGAAGATGAAAGGTCAGCTTATTTCCGATCTATTTCCTTCCCCATTAGCCAGAATAGTACTCTAGCAAGTGGCCTGACTGTCCTGCTCCTTAGGCTTACAGGACTGGTAGGAAAAGGCAATGGCTGCTCACCTTCATCTCCACATTCTGTTCTCCACCCCTCAGTCTGAGAAGAGCCCAACTAGTGGACAGGTTGCTATGAAGAGATTATTTAATTTCCCTGGCTTTAACCTTCCACACTTTTCCATCAGTGTGTTATAGTTACTATTCTAGCCCTGAAGTAAGAGACTTCATGAGGGTCATTACTGAATTTCAGTATTATTCTTTTAATTGCTGGCCCTCTCCCAATTTATATTAATCATGCTAGTAACACATAATTTCCAGTAGCTTGGGTCAACTGCATCTTTATTGTTATGTGCCCTGTTTAGTTATCTTTGTTAATAATCTCTCATATTTGCTGTACTTCTCGTTTTTCCTTCTTTATCTATACTATTTTGTAATTTTGGATGATCAGCTCTTCTGCAACTGCACTTAGCAATCCATATCTCAGTATCTGAAACTGTGGTGCTTTGGATGGTCAGACAACATGTAAACTTTTACAGTTAGCTGTCCTGGTTATCAGTGGAGCCATTTTGAATTTCCGAAAGGGAAGGCTGGTTCCACTCCGTCTGTCTTCCCCAACTGTATGAAAACCTGTAGTTTCTTTAGTATAGTTTCATAGTATTCTTTCCTTCTTCTCTGGATTTGGTGGCCTTATTACAAAAGATAGCCCTTGGGTGCAGCGCCTCAAAAATACCCAAGTCATTACAGACCCAATAGTTTTCAAGAGAAAACTTCTTGTAATAAAAATTCTTTGCTCAGAGTTATTTTTGAAATTATGTCTTTGTCTTCAGGACTAACAAAACTGAAGGGACTAAGCAAGGCCATTCCTTGGCATTCCAGGCAGGAAAAACAGATGGTGTGTGTTTTTAAAAAAGATTGTTTTAGGACCTGTACACCGAAAGAATAGTTTTTCTTTATAGAATTATAAACATTTAATGCATTAGGTTTGCATATAATGGCCTTATCTCCTAAATAGAATAGATTTTCATATTATTAGGAATTCATAATCATTAAAGTAAATGTAGCATGTAAAATTACTTCCCATCAACTGAGGTGGGTGGCAGACACAGCGGGGTGAAGTTTGTTACCTCAAAACTTGAAATATCCCTCAGGGATCTGGGAGGGCAGTAACACACCAACATCAAACAGAACAATAACAAAAGTATTATGCATCTTTCACATAAACACACTTAGAGAGGAAGTGAAATGCTGAAGTTTTTGTGGCAATATTCAAACATTTCTTATTTTATTTTTTTACTAATCAGCATAACTTTAATGGTTGGAATATAAAGAATTCACTGCCTATAGATTTCAGTGGCAGTTTTCCCCAGGGTATAATTAGTAGTGTTGGGAGATATTTTTTGCTTCATTTCGAATATACAAGGTCTAGCCCTTCTTCTGCTTAAGTCAATGGCATGATTTTCATTAACTCTGTCCTCTGATAGCCTAGTTATGCTCAGAATGAAGGAAATGATTACCAAGGTGCTTTATTTAAAGAAATGGCTTTAACTGAGATGAAAAAAGCCTGACATCAGCTATAAAACAACTTAAGATTAATACACATAAACTAATTTATTTCTCTCCATATGATAGATGTCCCCTCAACATGGGAGGGACAGGGAATGTGGAACATGGAATAATCAGTGTAACAACTGGACAACTTAGATATGCATTACTGTGTTAGTAAAGGGTTTTATGATGAGAAGTGAAAGAAAATTGTCTGGAATATCTTTTGAGAAACAAAGAAGTATATGGAATATATAGCACCCCAGAAGACATGCTAGAAGAGAACTTATTGCCAGCAGAAATTACTTGAAAGAAAATCTTTGGACTATTATTGTGATTGATCAGCATAGTACACTACTTAAAATAATTTTTGTGTAAATATAATTATTGTAGCATAAGAAGCATTTTATTTGTTAGTAAGCCTTGTCAACAGAACTTAACACCTCAGGCGAATTTATCTGCAACTTACTCAGATCTGGGCTAGAATTTTGCAGTTTATAGAGAGAAATAATAATCTTTCCAGTCTTTCCCTCTTAACCAGGAGGGGTTTAATCACTGTTTACTAGACTTTGTTCAACACTGCCAATCTGGTCTCTTAAAATTATATTTCTTCTCTAGCTCCTATTTTGAAGTAGTCATAAATATTCTTGTTCTGACTACTCTGTCTTGATCATATGTTGAACGATGCCCAAGTTTCATCAGAAATTTTAATGTCAGGGGACCTGAGTGCTCCGAAAAATTCTCAAGTATCCTGTGAAACAGCAACTGTTTCGAGGTATATATAAAGCCACATAAAACAGCACTGCCTATTACAACAGCACAAACAATGACAAAACATTAGAAATACAGACCATGGGAAGGCTGGCAAAGTATTTTCAGAAGTGACTGTTGATTTTTCATAACTTGATATGGAGCCAAACAACTCAAAACATACCAGAACATCAGCAGAAATTTAAAAAACAAAGCAAACAGAAAGACTCAGAACTAAAACCCAACCTCAATTTAAACATTCTATTTCTTTGCAAATCCAGTGAAGCTTGTTATTTTCCTACAACAGCCGAGTGAATTTAACATGTATGAAAGTCTCTTGAGAGTGACTGTATGTAATGCACGTCTGAGAATGCATTATTTTAGAATTAGTTGTCTGACTGCATATCACATTAAAAAAAGTCCTAGGATTTAGTTTGGAAGGGTTTGAACAGCAAATACTTAATACTTATGTATAAATAACAAGTTTAAAGAGCTATTTAAGAGTAGCGCATAGAATCCTAGGTCACAGAAATGTTTAGGTTGGAAAAGACCTTTAGGACCATTGATTCCAGCCATTAACCAAGCACTGCCAAGCCCACCACTAAACCAGATGGGGACTCAACTACATCCAGGAGAATGCTGTGGGAAACAAAATCAAAGGTTTTACCAAAGCCCAGGTACACAACATCCACAGCCTTTCCCTCATCCACTAAGTGGGTGACCTTGTCACAGACAGAGATCAGGCTGATCAAGCAGAACCTGCCTTCCATAAACCCCTGCTGTCTGGGCCTGATCTCCTGGTTATCCTGGACATATTATGTGATGGCATCAAGATGATCTGCTTTCCCAGCACTGAGGTCAGGTTGACAGAACTATTCTTTCTCAGCTTCTTCCAACATTTCTTGCACATGGGAATCACATCTGTGAAGTTTTAGTTGACCAGGACCTCCCAGATTAGCCAGCACTGCTGGTAAATGATGGAAAGTGGCTTGGCGAGCACTTCTACCAGCTCCCTCAGCACCCCTGGATGGATCCCATCTGGCCCTATGGACTTGTGTGTCTGAGTGGTGTAGCAGGTTGCTGATCATTTCTCCTTAGATTATGAGGGTTTCCTTCTGCTCCTGTCCCTCTCTTCCAGCTCAAGGGGCTGTATATCCTGAGAACAACTAGTCTTTGTGTTAAAGACTGAGGTGAAAAAGGCATTAAGAACCGCAGTCTTTTCCTCATTCCCTTGTCACTCTTTCCTCCTTATCCTTTTCTGTGGCCCTCTTTTTGTAGCTGATGTATTTATAGAAAAACTTTTTTATTGCCTTTTACTGCAGTCTCCAGATTAAGTTCCGGCTGGACTTTGGCCCTTCTAATTTTCTCTTTACGTAACCTCACAACACATCGTAGTCCTGACTGTCCTGTATTTTCTTCCAAAGTTTGTAAACTCCCCTTTTTTCCCTGAGTTCCAGACAAAGCTCTCTGTTCAGCCAGGATGGTCATCTTCTCTGGCAATTGCTCTTTTAGCTCAGGGGAACTGCCTGCTCCTGAGCCTTTAAGATGTGTGTATTCATGCAAACTCATTTTCTTTAACATTACTCATATAGTACGCTTTTAACTGTTTAAATAAGAGTGGCCTGAAGTCCAGACCTGTTGATTTCTCACTGTTACTCTTGGTGGGTGATCAATAGCTTCATTACAGGGTCTACAGTGGGCACAATCTTGTTTGAAAAGGTTGGCCACTCTGTAAAGTGTTTCTTCCGTGTGTATAGCATCAGATCCTTAAGTGTGGTAAATAAACTTTTCTGTTTAAAGTTCACTATGGTGATTTACTTATGCTGCAAATCTGGTATATAAAACTGTATCTTATTTTATTTGTTTTTTTCTGACTGCAAATTTATCTTTTTATCTGGGATTGCCCATTCCTTTATGGGCTTCTCTATGTAAGGAAAGATTTTGATTTGCTGTTGTTATGGTATCATTAAAAGTTCTTTTACTGAAGCTGATTTCTGTTGAAAGTAATTGAAGAGTTTTGGAAGGGGTTTTTTTGTGTGTGAAAAGCAGTAAGATTTAATATAATTATATTAGCAGGAGTTTAAATGCTACGGTTTTTAAATTAGCAGTAACGAATATGTTAAAATGAATAGGTGACGTATACTTTGAGAAACTGCAGCTTAGAGGGCTTCATCTTAGTTGTAGCTGACCCACATAAGAGTCCTGTTCCTGAGCATGCTAGATTAGGAGGGAAGAGAGAGGAATTATTTTTAAAACAGGATTTGCTGTTCCCTGCTAAAGGAAAGTGCCCTACATCTGTCTCTGCCAGGAAAATTCAGGCTCAGCAGTTTGATATGACACTAATTTACTTGCAGAGAGATTTATAAACCTTCATAAATAGCAGAACAATATGATTAGATAGTACTTCTGTTGATTCAATTACAACAGAGGTTTAAAGATACTAAGAAAAAAATCAAATGGCCCAAGCTGGAATTAAGCTTTCTTAATGGAATGGGAAAAAAACCCCAGCAGTGATGAAAAAGAAACAAAGAATTTCTACTGTGACCAAGCAGGGAAAGCATTTCTTAAACTTTGATGGATGTATTGCATTAATAGTTGGAAATCTGGACCACACATCATTCTTCTTCTTCGAGATGTAGATTTCATTTATAACTTTAGTGAATTGTTTTAAAAATTATTTATTTCAGTTTCCACAGGCCATTTGCATCTTTTCGTACAGACTGGCCTATGTACTGGACCACACTCTCAGAAAAGTACCCAGCATACTGAGGGGACTTTTTTGGTACCGACATATTATACTTTTATTCCCTTTAATGTGCCGTGTCAGCAGTTCTCTGACCATGTCTCTTTATAAGCTGAGCAGGGCAGGAGTTACAAACTAATAGCCAGCATATGAAACTGTTGGGGAGCTCAGCCATATGTTACAGATATGATGTGCCTCTTGCTCTTTGTCTTCTTTGGACAGTTTCCTGTGAGAAGCAAGGGTTCTCTTCTGAAATGAACGGGGACGATTTATATGGTTGTAAACTTCAGCACATGGCTTAGCACCAGTAAATCTTCAGTCAAAAATCTCCATTGGACAAGGATTTATTTAGGAAAAAGTTTTAAGTGCCACTATGTAAAGCTTGGCTCTGCTCTTTTGCTCAGCTACTTGTTTGGAGAAATTTACATATATGTACATATTTGCACATAGAATTTTTTTCCATATTTTTCTGGCAAAACATTTTGTAGATGCTTACTCAGGTTTCTTTACTCAAGAGAATGAGTATTGAGTGCTATCAGTAGGTAGAGAAGTTATTTAGAAAGTTGAATGCCTGTATTTCAACCGTAACAGTAACAAATATTCAAATGTACATAATATTTGGTCCTGTCATTCCAAGAAATACAAAATTTTTGCTCAGCCCACTGTCAGATTTCTTTTTCCTGTTCCTGTCCAATAAAAATTAGCTGTTTGAGCAACAATGCTGGATTACAACACAAGCTTAAGTATAATGTACTCTGCCCTATACCTTGGAGTCCAAAGCAAAGATAAAGGGAATTTAGTGTGTCTATTTCTTTGGAAAAAAAAAAAGCTTTCTGTAGGCAAGCAGAGAGAAGGGACTGGATCTGAAGACTTTGTTTGCAAACATGTTCTTACAGGGTTTGAAGTGATTTCAAGTTGAGTCAAATACGCTTTTGCTGCAGCTTGTTTACAGGACCATTGTCCACAAGTCCTGTTAGGGATTATTCTTAGCAGTGCAAGGATTCTTCTTAACAGCACCTTCTTATACTGTGATAGTGACAAAGAGCCTTGGACTGAGTTGGTGGAGAGGGAAAACATCCTCTTTTAGTTGCGGATTTGGGATCTTGTGTGTCACTGTTTCCACTGAGGGCTTACTGCAAATGGTAAGCAGTCAAATCATGATGGAGCATCACAGGCCACTTTTCTGAGGTAATTAAGGTTAACAGCAGCTGTTGCTTCCTAGCTTTACTCAGCTAGCAACAGACCTGTGCTTGTTTGTGCTGGAAAGGCTCTCCAGAAACCTCCAGTGCCTGGAGACCTTCAAGCTTGCACAATGAACTATGATTGCTGTACAACTACTATTAGAAGCATCTGATTACCCTGACAGCCACTCTAAGCGGTAAGAGAGTGACCAGCACATTTTCTTTTAGGATATACTCTGAGAGACCATTCACTGCTGATTTCTGCTGATTTTTTTTTTTTAATGTTCCTTAATTTTTTACAGTGATTATTTAAATAGGAACTTACTTAACATTTGGAAATGTAGAGGCATTTCTCCTGAGGAGAAATCTAGTTGGTTAGTTTATTTCTCCAACTTTCTGACTACATCCTTAGAGGAATGGAAGTATAACTGGTTAGGAGCATCAAAACACTGAACTCTTGTCTGGGCTCTGGAGAAGATTGATGCAGTTGGAATCGAATACAGGAAAAAAGTTGCTGTTTTGGAGAAGGTATGCTGGAGACCCTTCTTTCTGGTTGAGTCCTTATTCTGAGCCTGTATCTATTTACATCAACAAAGTTTTTAATAACATTTAACTGTTGACTGCTGCTGCATCAGCAAACTCAGCAATGAAATGTCCCCTCAGGACTAAGCAAAACTCCAGAAGTTACCAGTGGTCCTGTCAGGGAATGAATTGATGGAGCCTGCATTTTCTTTAATAGTTGATCAGTTTCCTGGAAAAGCCAATGGAAATACCACCAATCCTCGTTCTGCTTTGGTAGAAATCATAGCATTCCAGTAGGGTTGCAGAAGCCATTGAATGAAGACTCTACAGAAACAAATGCTACTCCTCATTAAAAAAAAAATAAAAATTGGTCTTTCAACATAGCTTTCAACATTGTTATGTAAAACAATTCAGTTACTTGCAGAGGAAATCCTATTTTTCTGATGTAGTTATCTGCAAGAAATATATTTACACACAACTTGTATAGTAACTAAAACGTGCTGGTCTGTAGGACAGCTGTGTTCTTTAATACTCTTTCATGAAAGTGTTTGTTTCAATCTGCTTATTACTCTTTTTTTTTCCCTTTTGAAAAGGCCACACCCTTTCTATGAAATATTCCCCAATATGTCTAGGAATATATGCCCAAAATGTTCTCATGTTCTCTGCAGTCAGAAGAGTTAGTTTTCAAATTAGAAAACGAAAATACAGACATGTAACTTAGAAACGTGAAGATATTTTCTTAGATGCAATCTATTCTTTGAAGGAAAAGAAGGAAAAAAGATTTCTGATGACTTTGTTTTGGTATTATTTTGTGTTGTAACTCTAACTGCAAGGATACTGAGAGGAAACAACATCCAGAGGGAATAATACTAAAGCAATGGTTATGGATTTCCAGAATAAAGATTTCTGCTTCCAGCAAAGTCAGGATCTTTTTAGGTGATGAAAATATCCATAATTCGAATTTTGTTTTTAACAATGCAGAAGACAAAAACTCAAAAAACCCCCGAAACCCTCTTCCTATTGCATCTTTTGTACAAATAATAGAGTGTAAAAGGGTGGCCAATAAAGTATAAAATTATGTGTTTATTAATTCAAAAGAATTATTTTCGATATAACTTTTTTCCAAGTTATATAGAAGTATATAGATGGTGATGAGATAACATATTTTTTCAAACAAAAACATTTTAATGGCAGGCAAGAGAGACTAACTTTACAGTTTTGCTTTTTTCATGTCCTGTAGTGTTTAACAGAAAAATATAAACAACTAATTATTCACTAAGTCACGTAGATACCATCAAACCAATCTCCTTGCAGAAAGTGACTGAATTAAATGTTGCTTGTTTGAATTCACTTCTGCCTGTCACAAAAGAGAGTAGGAAAAAAATTCCTGAAAGGTTGGAATCTCTCCTTACCTTGACAAACACAACATAAATCAAGAGCTCCAGGTTATCTTTCAGTAAATATAAACACATAAAAGATTCAGAAAAGGTTTGTTTTAAGCAAGTCACTTCACAAAACTTTCTTTGAACCTTCAGGGTTCAAACATTTAACTGTATGTCAGAAAACTTTTGTGACAGTGACTGACCCCACTTCTTTCCTGTTCCCTTTGATACACGATAAAATCCAATAGACTTTCTATAAAAAAAAAATCTTAGTCTTTTTTGACATGCTGGACCTTTATGTCAGAAAGCTGTGACACTGGGCTCTGGGACTGCTATTTTTAGTCTCTCAATATGTTTGGAAGAGGAAAATCATAATCTTGAAATTATCTGTAGGGTTTGAGCTAAGGAAGGGTGCAACAAAAAAAGGTCCATTTACAGTTCTCAGCATAGACAACATAGATACAAATGTCTGTAAGAACACTGCTGTGAAAGGAAAAGAAACCAAGTTTAAACTGGATTCTTGAGACAAAATTATAGTAGTTTCTCTTGTCAGCTGGGAACTCTGGCCTGATTTCCTTATGAGATCCTGCTTACGCACATCATCTCTTGTATCTCAGGTTGTCCTCCTTGGAGACAGTACCTATCAGCAAAGTATAAGTTAAATTTTCTGTCCAATCCACATGGATCCTTTTTTTCCCCCTGCTCCTCTTATCTTCACCCTGTTTCTTCATATTCACCCCATTTCTTGTCTCTATTTCACTCAGGCAAAAGTGCAGTGTTAAACTTGAAAAAACCAAGGATGGATTCACCTTTTTTGAATAAGTAGATATTCTGCTGACAGATGGATCTCTTCAGCTTATTGATGATTTTCCAGTTTAATAAAGGTAAGCCCTCAGAACTCTATCATCAAAATAATGAAGATCTCCATTCACACAACTTTCTTACAGGAGCTTACTGAAAAATGCTGCTGCTAAAAACACTGCAGTGAATTCAGGGTGTTGGGCACTATTACTAATACTTGTTCTGAGATGTGATCTGTTTGCAACCTCTTTAGACTGTTAATAGGTTTTAGACTGAAATTCAAAGTGCATTTTTGAGGAATATCATAATGGCCGCAAACACATCCTAGTAAGGAGTATTTAAATAATGTTTGATGCTTAGCTGCCTAGAAGCAACATTGCTTACATATCTGTATACACCTGAAGATTTGCATGCAATATATTAAATTTGAAGATTAATTGCTTAGCTTTCATTATTCATATTTTTGCAGTGAACCTCACAGAGGAATTATGCCTAGGTTTTTTGTCTGTATTTACAAGTTGTAGAATTTAGCTAATTAAACTAAATGTCTATGCTAAGTGACTTGCCTCTAATTTACTGCAAAATTTGCAGTGCATTTATTGGGTTCCAGGGCATTTCACTTAGAGCATATTAGTTTAGCAAGAGCACCTCTGAGTTCCTGCATAGATTCTGAAAGCCACACTGTGACTGAGGTGTTATTGTCTCTTTGTTTAACACCTCCATTTGTTTCATTTACCTGTCACTTTCCCCTTTATTTTTGCATTCCAAACAAGCTCCAGCTGCACACCTCATAAGCTGGTGTTATAATGAGACACTTAAAAAACATTTAAGAATTCACCAGGTGATTAAATATTTTAATGTGGGTACCTCATTGTAGCTAAAATCTGCCATATGTAAGGTTGTGTAGTAAGGGGTTAACCCAGTTTGTACAGAATTAGTTGTCCAGTTTTCCTATTACCTTTGACAGAAGAGAAATACATACGATTCACTAAGCTGGAGATCAGTGTAACACACTGCCCGTGTTACAGTACATCACAGAAGGCGCAGTTCACACGAGTGTTAGGTACTACCACCAAAAATTCTTTTCATATTCACATTCAGTTATTGAAAAGGAGCTATTTTTTGGTTGGTATTGTTGGGCTTTGAAGGCTTTCTAAACTTTTCTCTTGAGAGAATTCTGTCCTGTTATTATTCTTCCTGCGTTTCTACATGCCAGACTATGACTCACACTCAGAATTCCATGGCTTTTTAAATTTTATCAGATCAATGGAGGAGTTGAATGGAAAAGATTTGCTGGGCTAGGCTGAAGATTGCAGATATTGAAACGGCCATTCGAACAGCACTTAAATAGTTAAATCCAAAACTGTGGTCCTGGAAACCCTGCTGAGATATTGCCTAATCCCAAGGGGATCTGAACTGTAAAAGGACCCTAATTTCAACTTCATGGAAAATCTTCTTGTATCTTGACAGTGATATCTTCCTGTTCAACTCACCTGATGACTCAATCAGGAAAAATACCTGTGTCCTTCTCAGACCTATGCAGAGCTCAGTTTCATGTAAAATACAGTAATGGGCAACTATCACCAGGGAGAAAAACCCTCCAAGTAATTTCCTCGGTTCTTTCCTCTACCTTTATTCATTCTGTTTTCTTCCTTTATTTTTTTTTCCCAAACTGTCTTCTACTTCTTGATTCTACCCTAGCTAGTCCCAGTCTGATGACCTGCTGTTTTCTTTGCTTCTTCATGCTCTAGCCTCTGCATCTGTCCTTTCTCTCTAGGCATGTTACCATTATGGATAGGCATCAAGTTATCTCCTAGCAGCTGGAGTCTGGAAGTGACTTGGAGAATCTGGGGGGGGGAAAAAGCATCTCCCTTCCCTTAAGAGAACACACTACCTAACTTCCTCTTGGAGTACCATGAATGTAGTGAATGCGATGGTTGTGCATGTCCCGCACAGCACAGGAATACAATCAGGAAAGGCAAATCTTTGCAGAATTCACTGCTATGTTCTGGCCTATGTTACTTTAGCATATGCAAACTTCATTTTAATAGTGGTATAATATAGGAAGATCTTTAGTAAACATGGAAAAGGCAGATCCTTATCTCTTGTAAGTCCTCCTACAAGTTTCATGTTCTGCTGCAGGCTTTAGGACTTCTGTGTGAATTGGCTCTGAGAGTTTAATAGGGCATAAAAAAACCATGTTTCTGTTCTGGGTTTTTTATTAAAAATAATTGAGCATTTTTGCCTGAGAGTTGTCTAAAAATCTGAGACATATTGCTTGCAAAAGTTTGATGTATTGCTTTAGGTTTTTTCAAAATTAGTTGTAGTTAGTGAAATAAAATAGATGAGAATTATAAACTTAGAGGTAACAGTACTTGACATAGAAACTCTTTCCTGATTATTTCAACAGCCAGGCATATTTTCACCCAACACAATAACAGGGCGATTCAAGTGCTTCCCCTGGGAGAAAAATCCTGTAGTGGTTTGCCTCTCTTGAGATTAAAAAGAAACTGCATGAAGACTTCAGATACAGAACGACTTTTTCTTTCCTGAGCTAGTCTCTTGTTACAGTCGTCTTGCAGTCTAGCTGCAGGTATACTAACAAATGTAAACTACATTTCCATGCTTCATGTAGCAGTTTTGCCTTTGGATAGTCACTATACAGTTTTCTAAGCAGCTGATGAATTCAAGCAGCCAGCTGTATTCACTGAACTAGATGAGGTTTCACTAGTGTGGCTGTAAGCAGAATTTGACCGATAAAATGGTCTCTTTCTTCTCTGCAATATTGCTTGCGTCTGCTGGTGACAGGGTTGCTTGTTTTATCTCAGTGCTTTTATCTGTTCTACTCTCCAGTAAGACCCTTCTTCCAAATGGCTCCATGCTTCCAGGCATATTTTAATAATTCATCACAAAAAGCTAGAGTAAGCAAGATAAATAACACAGCATGATCTATGGCTGTGCCTCAAAGGCAGGAAGCACAAATCGTGTTTAACCACATAAACATCAAGCTCTCATCTCACTTTACAGACAGCGAGGGAGCAGTACACGTGGTAAAAAAAAACCAGCTAATCTGTAAACATCTGACTTAATATTAAAAAAAAAGGAGAATAAATGAATGGAAAAGTTCATAAAATAGATAGTAATTATTTAAAGGAAGTGTTATTCAAAAATATAAAGGTGCATTTATGCGCCTAACAGTTTTTAAAAAAAATTATTCATGTGGAACCAACTAAATATGTCAGAGGTAAATGCCAGCTCCATTTCTCTTATATTGTAGTTTTTGTCTTTCTGTGAAGAAAAACCTCAATAATTATTTAAGGTCTTTGTTAAAACTGAGGACTCTGCATGCTATTTAGGATTATTTGGACTATTTTTGTGGAAGTGGCTCATAAAAATATACCTGACCCTGCAACTACTTGACAGTTGAGTTCTCTTTCTTTTCTCTCCTTCCCTACTTGCTTCAAAGACCCTATCCATTCGCCTTCCCAACTTCCCCAGGTTCTTAGCAATTTCTTACTTCTATACATGTCCCCACAACTCCTAGCTCTTTCTCTAAATTTTCTTTGGTGATATGGAGAGTCTATCCATTCATAATATTTCTAAATATTTATCAGAATAGTTGATAAACTATTCATGTGTTCACTGTGTGCTCCAGGGACAGCAAAGACATAAGCATCCCCAAATACCCGGCAGTGGGAAGTGAAGCTATAAAATGGCAATGCGTAGAGGAAAAGAGAGCAGGCTTTTTGGGACACCCAGTGGGAAAAAAGAGTGGCAGCTTAAAATGTTCATAATAGCGTTATCTTCTGCTCTATGCCTTCTGTTCCAGCTTAGGGATGAGACAAGAGGATTAGGAAACCATGGAGAGAGCAGGGAGATAAGGTTCACTGTGCAGACACCAGGGAAAAAACTCTGGCTATGATGCAAATGCACCAGGAGATGTGCCAGAAATGTCCAATAGCCTCACAGATCTTTAAGCTCACTGGCTTTTCTGGGACTTTTCTTCTTTCTTGGAGATTTGCAGAAACATTCATTCTCAACAATTCATCACAAATCTTGTGCTACGTCTGAAAAGATTCCTTTAACTTAGGTATTTGTAGACAGCAAGTTTGCGTTCTGAGGATCTCTTTCTCTTCAAATGACACTTTTCCTTTGGCCACAGGTACATTATTTGCACCTTTCTCTTTGCATTCTGTATTTTTTCCCGCAATTCTTTTAGTTTCATGAAGTTCTATTCATTTGTACTACAGATTACTCACAAATTGAGTCATTGGCTCAAGATACAGGACTGATCAAACAGCTGCTTTTATGTATTTTTAAACAAGAGTGATTGTGTGGATCAATAAAGCTCTGTTCATTCACCAGGACCTTTGATCTCTCCACCAACTGTAAGTTGTGTGGAAAAATTCTCACATTGGCAGTTGAGAGGGCTTGATACAGGTGAAGAACAGCCATGATGAGAAGGACTTGGGGTGCTGGTGGATGAGAGGTTGGACATGAGCCAGCAACGTGCACTTGTATTCCAGAAACCCAACTGTATCCTGGGCTGCATCCAAAGCGGCACGGCCAGCAGGGCAAGGGAAGGAATTCTGCCCCTCTGCTCTGCCCTGGTGGGACCCCACCTGGAAAACTGCATCCAGCTCTGGGGTCACAGGAAGGACATCAATCTGTTGGAGCAAGTCCAGAGCCGGCCACCAAGATGATCAGAGGGCTGGAGCACCTTTCCCATGGGGAAAGGCTGAGAGAATTGGGATTGTTCAACCTGGAGAAGAGAAGGCTGTGGAGTGACCTAATTTCAGCCTTCCAGTACCTGAAAGGAGCCTACAAGAAAGCTGGGGAGAGACAATTTACAAGGCCATGTAGTGACAGGACAAGGGGGAATGGCTTCAAGCTGAAAGACAGTAGGTTTAGATTAGATAATAGGAAGAAATTCTTTACTGTGAGGATGGTGAGGCACTGGAACAGATTGTTGAGAGAAGCTGTGGTTAGCCCATCCCTGAAAGTACTCAAGGCCAGGCTGGATGGGGCTCTGAACAGCCTGGTGTAGTGGAAGGTGTCCTTGCCCATGGCAGAGGGGTTGGAACATGATTATCTTGAAGGTCACTTCCAAGCCAAACTATTCTATACCATCATTTTAACGGTATGAATTTGGACAGGGCCCAGAGGGGTTAACGCAGGGCAAATGTTTCCAGCACTTTTTTTTTTACACTTTAGTGATCTTACTTGAGAGAGCCAAGTATTCTTATTGATCAGTAGCCATATATTGCACAGTATTAATCATGTAACTACCAAATATGATAATTGATGAAGGAAGTTGTATTGGGTTTGCATGGCCACATTTTGGTAGCAGGGGGGCTTCAGAGGTGGTATTGATGCCTAAAGATTTTTAGCCTTTTTCATATTCGTAGCTTTGTAGATTTCTAATACATAGTTGCATAGCTTCAAGTACTTTTCCTGTCCTCTCTCACAGTTTAGCGCTGTGTGCATACAGCCATATTTGTGCACCTGAAAGCTTTCATTAAAGAGATGCTTTTTATCTCACCACTCTTAATATTGTTTGGAAAGGTTTTGTCTCTTGATTCCAGGCAATAGTTTCTGTGAGAAGCTGCCAGAAGCTTCCTCTATGTCCAATAGAGCCAACACCAGCCAGCGCCAAGACTGACATGCCACTGGTCAAGGCTGGGCCAATTAGGAATGATGGTAATCCATCTGTGATAACACATTTAACAAGGATTAAAAAAAAAGTTATTGCACAGATATAATTGTGGCCAAAGACGAGTGCAGTGAAAATATATGAGAGGAGCAACTGTGCAGACACCAACGTCAGTGGAGAAGGAGGGGCAGGAGGTGCTCCAGGCACCGGAGTTGAGATTCCTCTGCAGCCTGTGTAGCGAAGACCATGGTGAAGCAGCTCTGCCCCAGCAGCCCATGGAAGGCCCCACGGATCCAGAGATCCATCGGCAGCCCGTGGAGGAGACCCAGGCCGGAGCAGGTGGATGCCTGAGTGGAGGCTGTGATCATGTGAGAGACCTCTGCTGGAGCAGGCTCCTGGCAGGGACCTGCAGACCCATGGAGAGAGGAGCCCACACTGGAGCAGGTTTCCTGGTAGGACTTGTGACTCTGTGGGGAACCCACCCTGGAGCAGGCTGTGCTTGAAGGACTGCACCCTGTGGAAGAGTGACCCACACTGGAGCAGTTTGTGAAGAACTGTTGCCCGTGGGATGGACCGGAGAAATTCTTGGAGAACTGTCTCCCATGGGAGGAACCCCAGACTGGAGAAGGGGAACCTCTGTGGAGAGAACTGACCAAAACCTCCATTCCCTGTCTCCTTGCTCTGCTGGAGGGAAGGAAGTAGAGCCTGGGAAGGAGGGAGGAATGGGGGGAAGGTGTTTTTAAGATATATTTTACTTCTCATTATCCTGCTTTCATTTTGTTAATAATAAGTTCCATTAATATCCCCAATTTGAGTCTGTGCTGCCCATGAAGATATTTGGGGAATGAACTCTCTCTGTCCTTATCTCAACTCATGAACCTTCTTTTATATTTTCTTTCCCCTGTCCAGTTGCAGAGCTGAGTGATTGAGAGGTTTTGGTGGGTGTCTGGTGTCCAGCCAGGGTCAATCCACTACTTAAAAATACGCATTTGACAAAAGGTTATGTGAATGTGTCTATTGTCGTTGTTACCTTTTCTGTGCTCTTTTTGCGACAAAAACTTCCTCTGCCGTATTACAAGTCCCATCCTCCTGTGTCTCTTCCATCTGCGAAATGAAACAGACAAACTCACAGGACTTGAGACAGAGGAACAGAAAGACATTCCTTTTCTGGTAAATTGTGCTTCGTGTGAGAAGAAATCTTTAGTTAATATTTTATGCAGTAGCCAAATTCTCTCCCCGATCTGTTTCAGATAATTAAGTGCTGCCTATAATGTAAAATATGGGATTAGACAGCAGGTGTCTGCTTCAGGTAGTCATAAACTCTTTCAAAAGACTTTGAAATATCAGTACCAGTTAAAAAGTCTTAGTGAGCAGTTAGCTACTGTGGAGATTTAACAGAAATTTTCAATACAGTGCCTTTCTTCAAAGAATGATATCAAGTTATCATTCAGCCATGACAGAACACAGTCAACTGGATGTCTCCAAGAGGCACACATCCTCTTCTGAAGCCCATGTGTACTGAAATTATGATGTGCTGGTTTTGTCAGACTCCTCATTTCCTGTGTGCATGACATACCTGCCAAGGATTCTGCTTGAGGCAAAACCATCCTGCATTTGGGTTTTTCATCTCTTCCCCTGGCATGCCTTTCCTAAATTTCTTATGATTTTTGTTGGCCCTACTCTTATTATGTTAATTTATTCTTTTCTTCCTTACTTTCCATACTTCTAAGGAAAGATTTTAGCTTTTCAACCATCTGAGTAATTGCTAAGAGAATGAGTGGTTATTGCATGTCAAACATCCAGATGAAATGAGTTAGGAACAGACATTGTCCAATGGAAGAGATCTAAAATTTACGAAATGATTTAATTTAGAGAAATTTTAATTAAAAAATTTAGAAGTAATTAGCTAACATAAAATGAATGCCCAAAATATGCTACATCTTAATGTTTTTCCCAGCATATGATGTACATAATAGTTTCGATAGTTAACAAATCGTTATTCGCCAGCTCTTTAAGGAACATACATGTACAAATATATATATGAATTATTTCCAAGAGCTAGGAAATATTTACAGTGGTTTACATACAATATTTCTCATGACCAATTCTTTCCTTTTTATCTGTGATGTTCTCAGAAAAGGTACATTTTATTCTGGTCTATCTTCCTGCTGACTTAGCTGCAAGAAGATCATGGTAGAATAACTGATCAATACTAATGAACATTTTAGTGACAATACCATCAGCAGAAAGGAACCATAGGTAGTCCCTGATGCTATAAAATGTTGACTTGGGTACACTTATGTGATACTGCAAGTTTATGATGGAGTTTCTAAAGTGGTTTATGTCTTAATAGCATATTGCTTTTTACAGCACTGTTTGTTTTTACCCCAAATGGACATAAGAAAGAAGACACTTTAGACTATTCTTTAAAATACATAAAAAAACATGTTGAAACTTTTGGAAATTTTCAAAGAGGTTTTTGTAGAACAGAAAACAAGAGCAAGCACTGTGGAAAATAGCCCTTTTGTTGGGAATATCTCATGCAATTCTGTAAAGGTACTTAGTCTGTTTCTTCTTGTTTTCGTCACCTCCTGCGAGGTCCCTTTCGTGACATTAATTACAACAGAGAGGTAGTCTAGATTAGTGTTGACCTTTTACACGTAGACGGCTACCTGGTGTGTAATTTTGCAAGAAATGGTGGTGAAAGTATTTTACTCATTGTTTTAACATTCCAGCGCAACAACACTGTTATAAAGTTACAAAGAAAAATCAGTTTTGTTGCAATCCACATATATTGCTATGCAAGCATTGTTTTTGGTGATCTGATTTTCATTTTGCCTTTACCAGCCGGGAAGGAGGGAGGGGTGAGGGAAAGGTGTTTTTAAGGTCTTATGTTGCTTCTTATTATCCTGCTCTGATTTTGTTAGTAATAAGTTCAATTAATATCCCCAAGCTGAGTCTATTTTACCAGTGGTAGTACTTGGTGAGTGATTTCTCCTGGTCCTTATCTCAACTCATGAACCTGTTGTTATATTTTCTCTCCCCTGTCCATTTGCAGAGGGGAGTCATAGAGAGGCTTTGGTGGGTGCTTGGCAGTCAGACAGGGTCAGCTGCTTTTATAAATAAACAATCATTTTTGTGGCTTTAATTCCCCAAATTGATAACTACCCTTCACATGCATTACTGTTCATTGACAGTTAGGATGGGTTTTGATGCAAAAGGCTGAGTCAACACTCACAAAGTGGGAAATCACATTTTCTAGGCCATCGTGTCTTTTATTTTCTACAGAAGAGCCAAGACGACCACCATCAACCAGATATTTGACTTTCAGTCATCAAAATTTCAGTGAAACACCTCCCAGGCACTGCCCATAACTTGCATTCTTGTGGCCTTTCAGACTTCTGGTTTCAAAGCTGGTCCGTTCGATGCAGTCTATAAGAATTCGACTATGAAGAGGCTGAGTTTGAGCTCCCCTGATTGAAAGTCCAGTCCAGTGGAAATGAGTCCAAGTAAGAACATGGGTGAAGCAGGTGAAGGTGCACAGACCACACAGCTGCTCTCCTGACCAGACTGTTTTAGTCTGTCTGACAGAGACATTATTCATGGTAGGTAGCAATGCACACACAACTGAAGTGCCATTTCTGATTTCATCTTTTCTAAACATTTGGTTTTGACAGCGATGTTCATAAGGTGATTTTTACGAGTTTTAGATATTGTGGTGGCATGATTTTTTCAAAGAAATTGATTGATGAACAATATTTGATGAATTTTCTGTTTTTCCAAGGTCCTTACATCAAAAACAAAATTGATATTTTCAAGCTGGCCATAATTATAATAATAATAACATTTACCTAAAAAAGAGGCCAGTTTTTAAAAATCATGAAATCAACACTACAGCTAAGCATTGACTTCTATGGCAATTGCAAAAATATTCATGAACATGGCAGGTTTTATTTTTATTTCTGGTCAGTTTCTTTCACATTATAGCTTACTTCGACTTTATGTAAATAGTGCCAAGCATAAAAGGCTATTACTAACATGGTGAAAAATGTTTCTTAATTTAGTACCTTCCAAGAGATTGATTTGGATGTGTCTATGCATTTTATTAAAGATAATGGCACCAGTGTTTCTGATGCTGAAATTAGTTTTGGAACAATTTTCAAGCACTTTTTAGAACACCTTATTATCATCTCTCTAATTGTGTTTCTCCATTGCTTGGATGAAATGTCAAATATTATAGGCACATGTTCATGCTGTAAATCTTTGATTATTTTACTTGTTTATTTGACGGTCAGAAGACATGAATCCAGTTCTATTTTACTATGCTTTTATTATTTTGTCACACGCAAAGGGATATATCTGTTTCATCATTTTTCAAAAGGTTAATGTGACCATTAATCTCTCTTGAATGTATGCTACACACAATGTCTGCTTTACTGCATACCCATTACAGAACCAAAGCTTTGTACATTTGATCAAAACCAAATAGATTATCTTTCTTGTCATCTTCTGAAGACCCCTTGTTTGCCTGAAAACTTGATGTAACTATTTTGCTATAATCCCTTTAGTATTTTCAGTGCTAGCTACCAGGTACTATAAGAGCATCTGGATGGCAGAATGAATAGATGTGTACATTTCCTTCTCTACCAGCCATAGCCTAGTTTAAACTGTGCTAGCAGTGAAGCTACTTCAGTGGAAGAGACTTTTAATTTGTAGACTCGACTCTTGATATTTCTTTGAAGGCAGAAACAGGATTTACAGTTTACTTCATTAATAATGGTGTCTCAGAGGAAAAAAAAAAAGACTTTGCTATGTGGAATGTTGGCAGATGCCAGAAACCCTCAGGTGAGGCTCTTCTACTGTCCATTTCCATCTGTGGCCACCCAGCTCTGTTTCTGAGTTATGGAAAATGTTGTAAGTCACCTGAGGTTATCTGGGTTATCTGTGCAGGTGAGATAGAGAGCTGCAGCAGTAGGTGGTGAGAAGACCTGGAGCCACCTTGTCACAATATAATGGGCGCTATCTGTAGAATGTCTGTTACCTGCAAGGATGTATTTAGTTTATGGAAAATCCATCAGTGGGTGCTGGAGATCTGGCAAGAGACAAGCCAAATAAATAAATGAAAAATGGCCCTACGGAGCATCAAAGGAACTGTAGTGAATTTGGAAGGAAGGACACTCTCCAAAGAAGTGAGCCATTGGTGCAGATATTTGCAAGGTGTAATGCACAGAACTGTGCACTACCTCACAGATGGGACGGCTTAGGGACAGAGTATGTTTTAATCTGGCTGCATGCAGTAGCCACATGTTTAGGAGCTCTGCTGGGAGGATTCTACAAGAGTGTCTGCTTTCCTGTTTGTGTACAGTTGTAATCCTTTGGACCCCAGCTGGCTCTTTGTCAAACCAGTGCAGTACCATACAGTCACTCCAGGACATTTTCTTATCTTACTTTCCAGCAGTAGTATTGTGCTTAAATCATCTACTCTGTAGATGCCTTGCAACATTGACAAGAAAAACCTTACCTATTCTTGCTTGGGTAACCATTGGCAATGGCAAAGCAATGTGTACATTACTTCTTTTGCAATCTTTTTTTCTCCTAAGTATTCTGTTTCCATTGAAATGTAAATAATACTTTGTTTTACATTGACCATGTGAGCTTTTGAAAAGAAGACTTACAAATACTTAGATCTATTTAAATATGTTTTCATCTAGTTGGGACTTGTTAAAGGTGTAGGAGAATTGCAAAAATACTTTACTCAGGAAGGAGAAAATAGCACAGTTGATCTATAACTGACAGATAGTACCAGCCAAAATAATGTTGTTCAGATTTTCCTATTAGAAAGCTCAGCTGCCAAAGCCTACTTTTAAGAACAAGAAACAAGGTCAAGTACAGCATCTGCCATTCAGATTTGGAAGGCGCCTCAGTACTTCCTCTGGGATGTTGGACTGGCTTCTCAGTTAACAAAAAAACAGCCAAGAAACTGCACTGTGTATTACTATAGTCTTAATTAAAGGTAATGAAAAGATTCAGGTATTCAAATTTATCTTTTTAGCAAGAGCCATATGTGTGACCCTGAGCAAAAGATTCAAAACTTGAGGCTCCTTTCCAAATCCAGCTTGTTATATTTTCTTCCTTTAGAAGTTAAAACCAGGAAGGATCCTTCCTGTGCTTTTCAGCATTTTAGTTGCTTTGCAAGCATCGTAAGCATGATATGCCTGCATATCCATAAACACAAAAAGGAGGACATGCCATCAGCATTTTCAGCCTTATTTATTACCAAGAATGTCACAGGGATTAGCGAACTGAGTAAATCTATGCTATTATGAGTAAACGTTTCAGATCCTGCAAGAAAATATTCATTTTTCTTCAACTGCTTTCTCTTCTTGCTAGTCCTCCACAATAGACTCAGTTATGACTAATTCTTCATCTCAGCCATCTATTCATTGCCCTCTGTATTTCGTTCAGAATCCCAGGGGGATCTTGTAAAGGCTAGATTCACAGTTGCTTAAGATTCACCCTGGAAAATGTAAAAAGAAACAGAAAACATATCTACTATCCAACCTTTTTTATTCCCTGAAGGGGTCACTTTCTGATCCATCAGTTGTTTTTCTTTCTCTTTCAAACAGAGGAAGTCATTAACCCTGAAACATATCTTCAGTTGCCTTGTGCACTGCAACAGGTCCAGACAATTGAATGCCTCTTCAAGTCTTCAGCCTGTGTCCCAAGAAAGCATTAGGAGACAAAGATCAGCTTCGGACATGATATTTACCCTTTCAACAACTTCTCTTTTTTTTTCTATACAGAAAAAAGGAAAGAGAATATTTATGGCAGTATAATATTCCCAATATGAAAAAGTCCTAAGATTTTTCATGATCTTTGTTAATCCTCTTGGAATTAAATTAAAAATTAATTTTAAAAAAAGAGCATTAAAGGCCTTTTCTATCTGGAAGGGATCTAAGCCAGAATTTCCTGATGCTCGATATCCTGGACTCTCAAAGGTTTCCTTCATGGAAGGAAAACATTTGGATGAATGGGAAAATAACTTGTAGAGTCTTCCAGTTAACTCAAGCCCCTTGGAAATGAACAGCAAAAATACCAGTTTTTGTGGATTGGCTATGAAATATTAAACATCGAAAAAACTGACCCAGAAAGCACTCTCCTTCTTAACTTTTTGTTGGTTTTTCCTACTTTTACTTTCCCTTCTACATATAAAGCTTTGATGAAGAGGAATGAAGGGACAGACCTAAAGACAGATTTGCCTGATAGCACAGCAATCAAGTTACATCTTTATCAAAGTGACATCCAGCAGAATGCACTGAAGATCAGTTAACAATATGGCAAAAATACTTCACAGACATAGAGTGCTGCACTGCAGAGAATGATCAGGGACTGGCTGTTGCAGAAGCAAGGCGAACACCTCTGATCAACTGGTTGGCCAAAAAACCCCAATAATTTTCTTTTTCCACCTGGACATTAAAAGAAATCTATGTTTCTTTTTAAGACTAAGAGGCTAGCTCTGATACTGCCTTTTTATTTATTTATTTTTTAAATTTTTACTCTACTCTGGACATGCTGATCACTTCTAAAATTTAAAACTGGTTTTACAATTCAGTAATGGAGAATGCTTAATTTTTTTTAATTGAACAAACGGAGCGCTCAGTACAGGAAAAGTACTTCCAGTCCAGCCCCACTCATAGTGCTTTTTGATTGCTCCTGGAGATGTTCTTTGGATGAAAGCTCCTGTCAAACTCGATAAAATGACTGACAAGGCCAAATTGGCATGCATTAAGGGAAATGACAAGAGAGAAGCTTAATCATGCCTCTACCAATAGATTGAAGCTATTTCGGTGATCACACTGCCATCCTGTGTGTGTCAGTAAGGCTTCACTTTCATCTCTGTAGAAAAAGCTATGAGGCAAAAAGGCAATTGGCCTTGATTGCATGCCGAGAGAGGCCAAACAGAAAAGTAAAGCTTTCTTGGCACTGATAGCATAACTGGTCACACTAATACACTCTGCTGTGTTCCACAAAACAAATGGGTAAATTCTAGCAAAATGCAGGAATTAATTCTTTTGCACGAAGGAAGCTTTGAAGTATACTCCTTGGCTCTCTCAGTCCCTATCCCTGACCCAGTTCTGTCAGAAAAAAGTCAGTGGCAAGTGTGGAATGTTGTTAGATGAACAAAAAACAGCTGAGTAACCATCAAGTTGCTCCAAAATGATGACTGTTACTACAATACTATTACTACAACTGAAATTAAATATAAGATGCTAATTAAGGAAAGGTTAGCCCAGCCCTTTTTCATAATTCCAAGTGGATTTGTCGAACATCCACCATGAAAAATTTGGATTCTCCATAGCCACAGCCGATACTGAAGGCTCAAAAACTCCCTAATAAGAATTTTTGGGCAACACAGTTGGCAAAACTTTAGCTTCTTGGGGCAGTATTGGAAGTATAAGAGTCCAGCTTGCAGGTAAAACTCCTGAGTGTCTCCCTCTGTCATGTTGCTTTTTTAGATTCTAAAGTGCAGGATAGTCATGATAGCAGCATTTTTCTGAGAAGCTGGAGGCTGTCAACCATACTACAAGGCAGCTTTGGAAGCAGATTTTATTCCATGGACTATAACTGGCCACTCTTTGAGTATAGGTGAGTGAACTCTAGGGCAAAGTTATCGTCTCGAATATTGATTCTCTGTTTTCCTTATCTTCCTTCAGTATTGATTATTGTTATTAGAGAAAAATAATCTCCATAGGACCTATGCTTTCCCCCAACCCCTTGCTAAATTCATAGGAGAGTTGAAAATGCTAAAGAAGTACTAATTCTCTGTGTTTCGAAAGAGAATATAATGCTGCTGTCACACAGGAGTTTATCTGGAGCACTTAAGCCTAGTTTCAGTCCTCCAGATGGGACATGCTCAGACATGAGAGACAGAATTATAGATAGGAATTCTTTGCTTTTCTCAGTTTTGGGTTTTTTTATGTCTCATTACCACAGGGTTGGGGCACGAGGCAGGGGAGGCAGAATGTTGGTGGATTCCTCCTATTGCTCCTCAGTCCATTCTTGTATTTCCTACTTTTATTTTTCTGTTTGCAAATTTTTTCCTTTCTGTCCCTGATCTAAGTGTGATTCCCATTCTTTTATTTCTTCATTCCTAAATGTTGCCTGCTGTAAGAGACACTTCATGTACTCAGAGGTATGGTCTCTCTTTTTTATGTTATGTCTTCAATGCTTTCTGCTTACCCTATCTTCAACTTCTCTTTCCACTTTATCAACAAATTCCCTTTTTTCTAGATACTATGGGACTTCGTCACAGTTTGGCTCCTCAGCCTCCTGCTTTCAAATTTTTTTTCACTTTTACCTATGTTTATTTTTTCTATTATTTTTGACCTGGTGTCATTCATTAAGCTGACTCCCCTTTATGCCATGGGATTGTCTTCACCTCTTACTGTAAAACTGAAGCATCCTTCTGCTGGATGGTGGCTATTGCAACACCTCTCTCTGATATGTTTTTTGTTCTTTCCTACCCTAACTAATGCTCCTCATTTTCTATTCTCACTCCAGTCACCATGGCTTTTTGCTGCACATTTTTAACAGTATTAAGATCCTCAGGAGGTTTCTTAAGTCTGGTTAGAGCCATGAAGTGACTGATCTGTTTGTGGGCCGCAGCGCTATTAAAAACATATTTGCTAGATATTATGAAAAAAGCTATGTCAAATTATTAAAAAAAAAAATCTTTATCTAAGATACAGAAAAAAAACCCACCCCAAATTCTTTTCACATGACGTATAATATATGTGTAGTACATTAATAGAGTGAGCTCGGGTTTTATTAAGACAGAACCGACTTTCAAAGGTGACAGTCCCTAAAATCTCTGCATTAATGATAGCATGCGTGACTCATTTGTTGTTGACAACCTGAACTGTAGCAGGCTTATAGAGACACAAGGCTTTAATAATGCTCAGTAGGACCAGGCTATTAAAAGTCTGGGTTGATATCTCTTTTATGACTAGGATTTTCAACAGAACTTGGGAATTTCGGATTATGTGTCCCACCAAAATTCAAGACCAAAGGGATTTGTCTGAGATTCTGCCCCTTCAACATTTCCCAAATTCCCAATCCTATAGAGTCATTGTAAGTGTTAACAAGTACTTAAATGAAGTTCGGGTTTCACTCACGGGTCTTTTTCTTTCATTAACCTTAATGGGCTGTGAATCAGAGCCATTGAACAATGGCAATGAGAAATCAATTACTTATTATAATCAGGTGTGGTGCATGAGACAGACAGAGGCAGATCCTACCCTTTCATTTTATGCTTTCCTACCTCTCTCAGGTTTACTCTCACTTATAAACACACAGACGTAGTAAATTCTGTGGATTCAGAAAAGCACAGAGCAGACTTAGGGTCTCTTTAAAGTGGTAACCGAATCTACCCAACACATATCATGTTCAATGAATTAGCTAATAATATAACTTAGTAGGTGGTAAATGAGCTAATAAAATATGTAATATATTTCTATGTTGGAGTCCAAAACAAGTGTTAAAATAACATTTACCGTTATGTTTGTAGTAATTTGTATAAGCTGCCTGGTGGGAGGTGAGTGTGCTGCACTATTACAAAAATTATAACAGGAAAATTCTCATTATTTGTATCTGGCATGAAAGGAAACCTGCAAATTTTTCCCACAAAATGTGCTTTATGAAAAAGTGACTAAGCAAAATGGTCAGCATTGCATATTAAAATTTAAAGCCCAAGAACTAAAACCAACATGATCCTGCAACTCAACAAGGACTGGAGTGATTGATCATATTAGTCAACAGTCAACAAACAGAATAAAAGTGGAACATTTCATGCTCTGAAAAAGTCATAAAATGAATAACATAATGTTGATTTGAGTGATTTTTGCTGATTCCACAGAAATATAAAGCAAATTAAAATTTAAATTGAATTCTAACTGGAAAATCTAAGAGAGAGAGTTATATCCTATGACTGCAAATACTGCAGGAATTGCTTCGAAATGTATTAAATGTCATGTAGGGAAATGATCATGCTGGGCTTCTTTCTGCACATTGACTTTAATGGGATTGCATTAGGGTAAGCAATGAGGATTGAGCAGCAAATGCAGGATACAGCTCTGGCTGGTGGCAGGGCCACTCGGCTCCAATCCTGTAGCTACTCAGATAGGCCTGAGAATAGAAAAGTGCTCTCAAATTTTTTTCTCAGTGTAACAAGTGGAAATATGTTCAGTTCTTTTGAACGAAGGGTCAGGTAGGTTAATATTTAATTGAACCTGCCTTGACTATTAATGCCTGGGGACACCTGCTCAGGAAGACACATGCACCAATGTTTAAATATGGTCCCATTCCAAGCAGCATTTAATTGTGCACTAACCTTTGAGCTTAGTAACTCCACCTGTGTAAGTGTTCTCTTCTGCTCCCTTTATCCCACAGACTGCTTCAGGTGGGACCTTTTGTGGATGAAGGTGTAAAATGTAGAATAGCATCTCAAAAAATGAGTTAGCCATGCTCCTTTGGGGTGGAGGAATACTAATGGCAATTGAGCTGTATTAGAAAGACAGTAGCTACAGGTTAAGTGTTGTGAATATTCCCTTTTGCTTGGGTTTCTTTATGCTACACCCAGCCTATCTTGTTCAGGTTTTGGCTACTTGATTCTAGACAGGAGTTTGTTTAACCCGGAAAAAAAGCCTGTAGTAACAGCTAAGTGTTTTCCTCCAGTACTTAGGAGCTAAGGAAGAGCTGTGAACAGGCTTTTCAGACAAGTACAGTGAAATAAATAATCAGAGTCACAACAGAGGCAAGGGGACAAGTTTGTATTTTTGCACATGAAAAATATTTTTCAGGATGAGATTGGTGAAGTACTGAACAAAGTGACACAGAAAGGTACTGGAGTTTCAGTACCTTCTTTTAATTTTCTGAAGATATTCAACATTTCACAGCACAGAGCTATTTTGAAGTATGAAAATAGATTTTTGATATAATTACTAGTATTTATTGTGTAATTAGGTAATTACAATCTTCTCTGAGTCTTTTTAAAGTTTAAGAGAGATAGATTTGTATATTCCCAGTATCTGGAAATTATACTCAGATATACTAGTGCAGATTTTTGTTTCAGCTGTTCATGTTAGCACTTTGCTGGTTTAGAACATGCCAGTAGGTTTCTGGAGTCCCAGTATATAGCCAAAGCAATGTCCACAAGGTATAATTCAAGATCATAAGACACCATACTTTGTTCAGACCCCAAAATGTAGATTTTCATAATTTGCATGCCCTTTTAATTGTCAGTTTATTTTACGTTCTATTGAAGAATAAATATTGATTATTGTGAGTTTTCTGTAACTGCAACTCATAAATACACAAAAACTGAGAAGCCATTTAATAAGGAATGGTTTTTCAGAAATGGGACCACTTGGGTGTATTGAATTGTAATATTGGAATTATTTTTAGTTGGAAAACTCAGGTTGAGATCGATTTTGAAATATCTTTAGTGTAGAACAAGGGTAAGGGTATTCTAGTGAGGAACGTGAACATAATGGTATTGAGATTCTCATTAGAGTTGTAAATGTTGTTACAAAATGAACTTGCTTCTATTCCTTTCACAAGTGAACACTTATGATTCATAGAAAAGTATTTTCAATAAAAGAACATAGTAAAAGCATTGGTTAGCTTTTATTTGACTCATATTTCCTCTTAGTATAATAAATTTTGGCTCTTCTTTATGGCTAAGATGACAAGTGCCTTTTAAGACATGTTGTAAATGCTGTGTATCTTTATATAACCTTCATGTAATAATTTCTTAATACTCTTGTAGATGAATAATTACATGATTTATGAAAAATATATTGAGGTCATTTGATAATACAACTAGTTATTAATATAAGAATATTGATACCAACTGGAGAAAGTAATTACCTGGCAACACTTAAGCAAATTCCTTCCAAGCACAGCAAGGCCAGAGCACTCTTTCCCGAGGATGTTAATACTGTTTCAGAATTTGAGAGGATTTATATCAGAATCTAATAGTTTTCTTCTTGAAATAAAAGAAAAATAAGCACATGTTAAACCCAAATAAGATGAGACAGCTTACACAGAGTATTAAATGAGTAAAAGAAAAAATAAATACAGCTAATGCTTAAAAGGTATCTGGAATTTTGAGAAAAAAAAGTTTTAATCACTCCAAAAGACTAATTTTAAAACACCTAGGTAAAGCTGACATGGATTACTGAAGTGGTAGTATAGCAGAGAAAAAAATTCCTGTGAAACGCCAAGTTGTTCAGTGATCATGTGCTCAGAGCAGAGGCATCAGCTGAGATTTGGTGGAAAGAAAGGGACAGAACAATTAAGGACTCTTGCTCTTCAAAGACTTGCCTGATTCAAGTCAACTTCTTATGTGCTTTTTCTAGATAATTGACCATTATCTTTGGGTTTTTAGGAATTATTTTTAGGCTACAACCCCTAGATCCGTTAAAAGATATTCAGAGTATCTAGTCTCCCTAAGACAAAGCTAACTGACATAAAGGAGGTTTACCTATTTATTTCTTGCTTTAGCTATTTTTAGTGATCATTTATATGGCAGGCAGGACAGCCAGGTGCCACTCCCCCTAGGGCAGACACTTCTGTGTTTTTTAAAAGTCTTTTAATCCAAGGTATGAAAGGGCCCTGGAATTCTTCTTTGTTTGTTTTGTGGGCTTTTGGTTTTTTGTTGTCTATTTTGTTTTAAATTTTCACTTTTTAGTGTAATAATATTACTGGTGCTAATGTTGATCATGATGATTATTTTACTCCTTTCAACTATGACAGCCCTAGGGCTGGGCAATAAAAATAGTGGAGTTACGATTTGGTAATTGCTTCCACAGAGACAGTAAATAAGATCTTAACCCCGCCTTTTCTCAAAACTGCTGGTAGCTGTTTTTAAGATAAAATTGTTTGACATTTAGCTAGAGATATATAGTAAGCAAAATTGTATAAGCAGTGACAGGGAAGCTCATGGAAGAAAAAAACCCTTACTAGGGATTTACTCATTAAAAAAAAAACTAGAGCCCTTTTCCTTAAATGAACAGACAGAACAGCTGTTAAGAGAGGAGGAAGTCAGTGGCAGTACAATTGAAATGATGGACAGTAATTTCTGACAACAAGGAAAGAGGAATTGTTCTTTCTTGTTTCAGTCTATTAAAATCACCCTGGAAAAAGTACTTTGGACTTTTGTTTGGGAAATAACCCTACACTAGCAGGGGATGAATAGCAGAAAATAAGCAAAAGGACGTAAATGGTCCTATGAGTTTTTAAATAAATGAAATTAAAGTTGAAAGGAGATTTTTTTTTTTCCAACTACACTAAATATTTAGACTTGTGATGTATGAACTAAAATGTTACCTTTAATGACGAGGAAATATAGTGATATAAAAAAATTTGCCTTCTGCCTATTGACATAGCTAGATCAATGTTTGATTAGTTCACAGATGGTAATTGAATTTAAGCTTGGAAGTGCAATGGATAGAGCATTGATTTTTTCTGTTGGTTAATCAAGAAGCAACAATTTAGATGCTGAGAGAGAAAAAAAAGTTTGCCAGAAAGTATAATTGCTACTAAAACACACGTTGTAAGGCAATGACAAAATCAATAGAAGACTGAAGCCGTGCAAGTCTGGGTACATCTAATTGCTCAAGATTATGCAGTCTAAATTCTGTATTGGCTTTACACTACCAATAACCTCATTGATTTCAACATGAAATTTGGTCTGGTACCTACAGAACACTACTCTTTTTTGTTTTCCTTTCTCATCTGGGGGTTCTTCCCCTGCTGAAATCAATAGGAGAACCCACATTAAATCTCAATAATGCATGATCATGGAATATTGATACTGAGTATCAATAAGAGACATTTGTATGAAAAATGGGAGAAACAATTGATAATAATGGCAGCTATAATGATGAGGCTCTTGCGTTGCTACATTAGTTGCCTGGTTTTAATCCAATTGAAAAAAAAAATCAGTTTACATACAGAGGTCTATGAAAAGGATCAGGACTTGAATAAAGAATCCAGGAAAGCATATCTGTGTATTCTTAACTTCAACTGTATGAGGAAAGTCAGTAGAAGTCAAATGATGTTTCATTCAAGTATAAAACTAAGGATGTGTAAAAAGATTTTTTGCTTGATCAGTTGAAAGATACAAAATATGTAACTACCCAAATATTTTATGCAAATGCTCTTCTAAAGCTTTATCATTTTCTCCATGTGACTGTGGATTTCTAAAGATGTACATTTTGGAGAAGCAGCCTACCATTTTTGCCTTTCTGAACTCGTATTTGTTTGAACAGATGCATCATATTTTAATTTTCTTTCTTTTACTATTCCAGAGAACTCTACAATTACTGCGTGATGACAGTCAGACGGTACTTACAATGTGGTTTTGTTGTCCCCACATGCCTTTCAAAATCTGTCCAATATCAGGATTTTGTATTGCTCCCTAAGTTGCCATTTGGGCTAGTCTGTGCAATTGTCGAACTTGGTAGCTGAGTGACATTTAGAGATGAATACTTCTAATGTTTCCACATAGTGTACTTTGCTTCCCTATTGGAACTATAAAGACACTCCTTTATTATGCTTCAACATATAATCATTACCAAAACGGGCTTCATTTAAACAAAAGTACTTTCAAAACCCAAAGCTTCAGATATAATTTGCTGAGGCCTCAGTGGCTGAATGAAAACACGCCTGCCTGTCTATTATGCCAGATGTCCCATTAGAGATATGATAGCTCTTTTCAATCTCAGTGATTAATATACTGTGACATCTATAGATGGATGGGAATTGAAGCTGATTCTATGTTAGAGGATACTATCTGGTAATTTAGGATATGCACATGTACCTTTTACATATGCAGATGTAAATGGAGTTCTAGAAGATGTAAATGGAGTTCTATCAATTTGGCAAAATTTAATTATAATTAGAAATATTTTAAATCTGTCTTGTTTTTTAACATAGTAATTTTCCTCTAGACATTATCCTGCTTTCACTCGCTAGCCTTCTGAATACTGTCTATATCACTTGTATACATCCTGCATTTCACCGAAATGGAACCATTGCTGCTGGAAGCCTCCAGCCCAGGAAAGAGGACTTACACGCTTGAAGGCGAGTATTTTTTCCCATGTCACAAGAAATTAACATTTTTATCGTGGCCATGGAAAATGAGAGATATGGACCCTGGCTACTTAAAGAAAATGAGTTCTTTTGAGAGGTTAAGCAAAATCTCGGTCATTTATTTTAACCAACACTGAAGTTTAATGTGATCAGAAGTACTGTTTGATTGGGAAAACTGCAGATCTCCAAGCAGAAGATATCACATACCCTGTAGAAAGTAAGGTGGTTGATTAAAAACCGTGTCTTTTCATATAAGAGATCCAAATGGGTAAGTGAGGTGGCTGAGAAAAGTAGAATGCAAAGCACAAAAGCGAGACATAAACAGCAGCTCATTGAATGCATCCCTCTGTCCTTAAAGAGATTCCTGTGGAGAGGAGAATGTAGGACACATGCTGCTCTTGTGAATTTAGGACTGAGTTAGTTTGTGAAAAAAATTATTCTGGGAGCAGAGATTGGTTCAGCTGGACAAATCATAGAAATCACAGAATATGCTGAGTTGGAAGGAACCCGTCAGGATCATCGAGTTCCAACTCCTGGTGCCGTACACCCCAGGAATCACACCATGTGCCTGAGACCATTGTCCAAACAGTTCTTGAACTCTGTCAGGCTTGGTGCTGTGACCACTGCCCTGGGGAGCCTGTTCCAGTGCCCAGACACCCTCCGGGTGAAGAATCTTTTCCTGATATCGAACCTAAACCTGCCCCAACTCAGCTTCATGCTCTTTCCCTGGGTCCTCTCACTCTCACCACCGCGATCAGTGCCTGCCCCTTCACAAGGGAGCTGTACGCTGCAACGAGGTCTCCCCTCAGTCTCTTCTCCAGGCTGAACAGACCAAGTGACCTCAGCTGCTCCTCAAAGGGCTTCCCCCAAGGCCCTTCACCATCCTTGCGGTCCTCTTTTGGACTTTCCTCTTCAGACTGGTCTTGGGTAAAGTTATATTTGTGAGACTCATTGTTACTGTTACCTGTTAGGTTCAGCAATTTTCTGGCTGAAAGTCCTCACTGTCTTTCCTGTAAGTGCTCTGACCTTCAGGCTGGAGAGAAAGGTTTGTTTTTGTGAGGTTCATAAGGAGGAAGGCACTCTTTACAGCTCTTTGATTTCTCTTTCTCACTACAAATATAAATGGAAGTTCTGGCATTTGTAATGTAAACACTTATTGACCGAAGGAGAGAAAAATAACATGCACTTTTTAGTTGTTAATAACAAAATCCTGATATTTTCCTCACTTGTTATACATTTTGTTAAAATGGTTACGATATTAAAACTTTAGGATAAAAATATATGAAAGGCAGTTGCATAGCACAAGCAGTTAGCTTATGCTCACTAATGTTCTTATGAAAATAGTTTGTTTCACAATATTTGGGGAATATACAGATTTTAAAAAACAACACTTTCCTCAAAATCATTATTCTAAACTCAGAAATCTTGATAGAATTCAGTATACAGATATGTTTTTCTATAGTGTAGCATCTACTGTGTATATGCATGCCTATGTACACAAATAGGTATCTAAAACAACTCCCATGGAATACTAATGGGTGGTTATGCTGAAGACCAATTTGAGGTGATACACAGCAACCATAAAGCCACAACGCATAACAGCAAATACCCAAGCAGCTTTCCTTGCTCACAGTCACCTCAAGAAATCTGCTATGATTGCATGCAAAGTGCAGTCATGTTAATTACTCCAAATCTGCACTTCAACTGCTTCCCTTCATGAAGCCTTGATCTCTGCCTGGAAATATTGGGGAATGTAATTTATTTGTGTGCATTATCTGTACAGGGCATGGGATTGGGCATCTGAACTTGCTTGAATGGAAGCTGCCAAGTGCTCATCACGCTTGATATTAAGTCTCTTGCCCTTGGATCTAAATACAGATATCTGATTGTTGTCCCCTATCTTTAAAGGTTATCCTGCTTGGGGATTGATACAAAATCCTGTCTGTTAGTGATAACTAGTGTATATAACATTGTGACAGTTGCTTCATTAACTAGAATAAGTTTAGACTTTGATTTATATTGTGCATTTTTAGCTGCATCCCAGTATCCCATTTATGTTTCTCAGTTTAGCCACCTAATGGGCTACGGAGTTTAAGGATTTGTCTGCAATAGTTCCCAAATCTCTATTTAGGTCAATGCCTTGATGCTCATTTTCTATTTAACAGCTATACACTGTCTCCTTTTTTTTTGATTCAAACTCATTAGTCTGCATTTATCTGCATTTGTCATCCATGAGCCAGGTGAATTTATTTTTTACATCATTATATATTGCACTGCTTTTCTTCATTTGCAGTTCTTTCCAAGCACAGCTGATGGAGTATTAGGAACTAATCTCAAATGGACCAAATCGTTATATTTCTTCTTACTGCTTTGAAATAAAGAAACACTGAGATTGGTTCAGTACAATTTATACACTTGTCTACAACAACTTGGACAAGTATTGGTAAATCACGAAATCTTCATTAATTACTCTACATTCATGAATTATCAACCATAAATCATTGCTCACATTGTCCTGTCTCACATTTACTGTTCTTTAATTTTTTTTTTTTTTTAATTTCTAAAATGATTGTCATCCCATTGCAAAGAAGAAATTGGCATGATGTGTTGAGGCAAGTAAGCAGATACATCAAATATCAATAACCCTGTTTCACATACCTTCAGTGCACTTATCTGAGGGCGAATGGTTTTCTTTGATTAGCACAATCGTGCTTCTCAGAAGCATGAGCAAAAATGTGTGAATTCTCTCTGGCTACACAAACGGACATTGATTTCTTGCCTGCTAACACATAAACTTATCATTCATTTTTTTACTCAGTTTGCAACTATGAAATTCAATGGAATCATATTTTACTGCTTAGCAAGGTATAGAACTCTGATTATAACTCAGATACCCCCTTCAGATATCTGCTGGAAGCACAATCTGCTCTATATAAAACAGTTTTTGTATGGGTTTCTATTCTTGTTTACTACTGCATTCCACTCAATCGGATCAACACCACAATAAAAACCACTGATGATCTTAAATGTGCTTTCCTACAGTACTGTACTCTTTAAACTCTGCTGGTTTGTTTATTTATTTATTTATTTCATCTCTCTCCTTTTCTCACAAGGAGGAAGGTCATGACTTCTGTTGCCAGGACCTGGCCCTTAGTTGTCTTTATGCCCGACTCCATCATTTTGGGAAAACACATAATTTAAAGTGGTCTTTCGGATACTGTATTTAGCACATTCTTAGCGAAGTCTGGCCTGTAAGATTTATGCAGCAATATCTAGAAATTCACAGACAGGCATAGTAACTAAGTAAATCCTGGAGACAGGAAAATATATTTCTCACCAGATAGAGATAGACAGATACACTCAACACTAAAAAGAGTGTATGAAAGTTATCTTTTTATTTACATGTTTAAAGTCAGACGTTTTCCAAACCAGTCTTAAAAAATCTGCTCACACGTTTAGTGCATGAGAAGCTATTAATGAAAAATACAACTGTGTAAATTAAATGCATGAATGGGAGAGAGGAAGAGTGCTCTTCTGAGCCATGTCAGGGACAGTTTTCCTGCTGAATGAGAAATGGTGTAAGCACAGTAGTTCCAAAACTCCTGTAAAGCAATAGAAAGTCTTTTGGCAGATAGATCAGGTCTGCACAGACTGAAGATCCAAGATTAAACAAAACATGAATGGTAACCACCCAAGTAAAACCAGTTCTTAGTAAGGTGTTCTGGCCCTGATCGTTGCATTAGCCTCGTGTAAGCCTCTCCATTACAAGGTGAGTGCTAGGTTCTCTTTCTCGACTTATATTTTGAAAAATATTGATGTTTTCTTTAAAAAAAAATCCTCCATCAGCCTTGAATATTATGAACCCTTTTCTGTCCTTTTGTTCACATCAAACCCCCTCTGATTCTGTAGTATACATTTTTACTTGCATGCTGCAATTGCATAAATAATTTCTTGGGGAAAAGCTAGTGTATAACTTTCAGAACTTATTTAAGCAAGTATTTTAATATTTATAATACATTTAATGTAAGAGTCAGTTAGATCCAAGTATCTTGATAAACTGATATTGATTTGTTTAACTGCCCTAAACAGAATAGATAGCATAATTTCTCTTGTTGTTGATTAGTAAATGCTTTGTTTTTTCTGGATTTATTTTTTAAATGGTTGGCAGAATGATTGGGGGAAACTGAAGATGAAAGATCTTTTGAAAAATACAACATTATTTTTTTTTATTTTATTTTGATGTTGTGTTAAAACTATGATCATTGCAAAGATTTATGCTCTCACAGAATATAGTGATGAGTTTTCCAAAAAATAGATCTGATCGTTCCCTTTAGAGAAGATGAAAATCATTTGAGAAAGAAGTAACAACTGTGAATTATACACAGTGACATCTACAATATTCATGTGAAAAATGCAGAAGCAAATGTGAAATTTATGAAATCCCCCAGTCATTCATTGTTCCTCAAAACTGAATGAAACTATAAAATTGCTGCTGGAACCTTCTCAGAAGGCTTCAAATGTACTTTTCAATTATATGAGAGTCATTCACCATCTGTCAACCCTCATATCTGGTAATTTATCTGTATGATAGCTCACTGCAGGGTGCTATAAGTATCACCATTATTTGATCAATACTCTGTCTATTTGCACCCCTCTTGACAGCTCGTGTCCATGTTATGCGTTCATTGTCAGCCTACCATCAGCACGGCGAGAAAGGCATCTCTGGCTGCTGTCTCATGGCAGCTGCTGCCGTTGGACACAGCTGTCCTGCATCCATCCCGTCACCCAGTCCGTTCTCATTGCGTCTCCAGGAACCACAAAGCTACTTCAGCCCATGCTTCTCCCAAAGGAGAAATGGAAACCTGCCTAGGGAAGTTGACATCTTGAGAAAAGACAATCATCTGATATAAAGAAAGGGTGAAAGGAAATACTGTTTTCCTTTCCATGGAGATAGAGCCTCTTCTTGGAAAACATCAACAAAGCCTGGTGCAAGGAAAATTGCATGGATGTTCCTCATGTAGTTCAAGTTGTTCCTTGTGGGAGAGAATTCCTCTTCTCACTCCTCTCATGCAGGAGATCATGGAACCAGGTATACTCTGTGGAGTGGAAATACCTGAGATTATTGATCAAAATCTGGCTGCAATGCTGAAATTTACTGAGTATGAATGCTGAGTAATTTGCTATGACCAACACGGGAAGGGTCTGTAGAGAGATCAAAAAAGGAAAACCTGTGAAACGACGTGCAAGGGTTGCAGATACATTTTGAAAAGAAGCTTCTGCTACTATGCATCACATTTTCAAATTCTATTAACTCAGGCAATTAAAATTCTCACAGCAAGTCAGCATATATCTTACTACAAAGTCATTAGAATGGCATCCAGTTTATCTTTCCTTGTAATCTGGTAGTTTTGTGCCACCCCTTTTCCCTAGGAAAGTTGAGAAAGGGTCTCCTTTGAAGTCAATTCTACTCTGTTTGTATGCTTTATGCAAGTAACCAGTCTGGATGAACTTAATCAAGGGCTCTTTATTCTGTGTGATAGGAATCTGTTGAAGAAAAAAATTTTCCACATGGACTAATTAGTCATTGAACAAGATCTCCTAGCTACAATATCCTCTCTTGGAGGAAATACTTAACAAATTAACTAATTTTCACCAGTAAGGGTGGAAAGGAAGGAAAGCAGTGCAATGTTTCTTTAGGCAGAGTAAAGGAAGGAACACTTGTTTGAAACAGACTTCCATTTGGTTAGTTAAATTTCACAGTGGCATAAAATATGGTTTCTAGATTTGTTATTAATTGACTGTAGAGTTTTGAAATGTAACAAAAGTGAGGGTCAGCTACATAAATGTTAATTTCTCTGGTAGAATGAAACAGAATTTAAAATTTAATGAGAAACGCCTATCTGAAGTGGGAATAAGAGAAAAGTTATTACAGCTTCCAGTGGTATAGGTGTATAGGTGTTAAGATTTAACCCTGCTGATGGGAGAGGTTGAAACAATTCTCATCAATAATGCAGAATAATAAGGATAATGGCATGATATTCATAGATCACCTTCGGTTTGCACCCAGAGTATCATAAATTATTACTCTCTGACATTAAGTTAATCAATGTACACAGACCCCTGGAGAAGATTTTCCAGGTCCTTTCCTCTTCTGGCTTGTTTTCTGCCTCCACGGGAGGAAGAGTCACCTTGGAATTTGAATGACCTTACTCTTTTGCCTCGGCTCAACACAGAGCATTCACACAGCATCCTTCTGTAAGTGATGAAGCAACAAAACATCTTTCTTAGGTCTTTTAAGTTAAATACTCAAAAGCATAAGTGCCTAAAATAAAGGAATCAATTAGTATTCTAGGAGGGGACACTACGAACACAATACTTCACCTTATATAAATAAAGCAGGTAATAAATATAAATGAGGAGATAAGGCTACAGCTAAGCCATGCAGAAGAGATGTAAGAGATTAATGTATGCTAATAAATTTCCCTTGAAGTAAGGAACCATAGCCAAGAAAGGAAAACTTGTCCTAATGATATTAGATAGAAAAAATATGGATCACAATTGCTGGCAAAGATTCTAAATGTGGAAATTCTCATCTGCTTTTAAGCGATTTTATCTCCAGTACTTGGCCAGCATTAGTATCTGACACACGTGAGTGGCCAAAACTGGAAACTGGCCCCCAACTTCGAATACGAACTTCAATACAAGAGCACATTCACTTAGAAAATCCCCAGAGAAGACATGGTAAAAATCCTGACATTTCTCACTGCAAGTTCCAGCCCAAGACTGATTATCAGGGATCTTCTCCCTACTTTAACAAAAATAGCAATTAAAAGAGGAAAAACAAGTCATCCTAGAAGGCCAGATGTAACCTAGGCAACTTGAGAAATGTATGAGGAAACAGTCACAGAATACATATCATGTACTTGTGCATTCTTGCAAATACATGAAAAAAACCCCAAAACTAACTTCCTTTAAATAAACAGAACAATAAGTTCTGAAGCATGCTGTATGTTACTGTACAAACTGGCAGGTAATGCAGCATTTTTAATGCTCACATAAATTAAACAAATCCAAATGCAATTGCCTTGAATGAGTTGAGGTTTCCTCAGAGTACTCTAAGCAGATACATTTCTTCTTCTAACAAAGATGCAAATGAAAATGGCTTCTTGATCAATAATAAATGAAACAGACTGGTTAACCAATCTGTTATTTTTTTGCCTTATATTTCTTTTATATTCCTAGCAGAATAAACAGAGTCAAAGCCTACAGTATACTAAAATGTTGTCTAATATTTACTAGGTTTTTTCTTTTTAGCTATTGTTTGGAGGAGCAATAATCTAAGAAAAATAATTGTACAGCTGTTTCCTGATTTTGAAAAATGGAACTCTTATTAACTCTTCCAAATGCTTGTAACAGTATGACATAATCACATTGATGAATTCTAATTATTAAAATTTTTTTCATTGCACAGGGAGCTTCAAGCCAAATTACCCATTTTGCAGGCTTTTGCTGTTGTGATCCACTAGCCTAGAACACCAGAAAGAGGTTCTTTGAAACTGTAAATGCTAATAACCTTCCCAGGAGTAATCTGTCCAGTCTCTGGTACTTCAGTATTCGACTAGACAAGACTGACGCTTCCTGTTAAAGAAAAAGAAATTAAGTTAAAATCGAATTCTACTCATTTAAATTGGACACTCCCATAGAATTGCCTATTATTGGCACTCAGTTGTTCTGAAGACCTCCTGCTGCATTTTTGTTCAAAGAGTAAGACTACTAATTCCCAAAGTTTAGTTCTTTAGGCTCTATGATTCAACATATTCAATGTTAGGTGCAGAAATTTGATTTAGATTTAAGTCAAATTTTACTGAGAAGCTAGCTGTAAAATTTTGTGAGAACACCATTTTAGGACAGTTTCTTTAAGCAGATGGCTGAGTTGGTCAAGAAATTAAGCTTTCTCAGTCAGTAGACCATTTTTCAGTAAGGAAGTAACCCATTGCTTAGTAACAGAGCAGTCTAGACATGTCACTCCTTTCTGAAGTTTGACAACCATTCTCTTAATTTATCAAAAATAGATGATGTGTTGGTTAGACAAGGGACGAGTTACCAAAGAGTAGGGGTAATGTGTTAAAGAGCCAGTGCAAAGTCACCCCTCAGCACACTTGACACCTGGTGAGATTTCTTGGCATTTATTAAATATCAAATGGTGACATTTAGGAAGGCAAAACCACATAACCTGCTACTAATAAGCTGTCAAGATGCTATTGCCTATATGAGCATTACTAAAATAGCAGCAAATGTGTTTATGTATACACATGCATAAACACACCTACACCAGAAGCTACAAAATCACAAAGCCATATGCTGGTCTGTGTATTATTTAGCTTTTTATTATTCATTTATCATATTCTGTCTCCAAAAGGTTATAACGTGTGCAACTACTCATCCACTTTGTCCATTCACACCTCTTGGTTCTGGGATATCTGCTGATACTGATGGGCATACTGGACTTTGATTCTGTGTGTGTTTAGTCACACACCCTTTAGAAAAATGTTCATGGGCAACCTGAAAAAGTTCTGAAACACTTCAGAATCTGAAAAGAAGCCATGCTTTTTGTGTGTGTGTGTCATTTTATGCCCACATTTGCTTTTTCAGGACTTATGTTGCCAGCCTTTTCTAAAACTCATTTATTGGTCTTGTTGCTCTGTAGATGTGTGACAGCCACATAAGAACATCAGCAACAGGCATGCAAGATTTTGACTTTATATGCATATGAACTATGCGTATAGTTCACTAAAGAGTTAACTGAGGGGAGATTTGGAGGGAGCGTTTGGTTTCTAACCATCAAAGCAGAAAGGATTTGGTAACAATGGACCTTATGCAAAACTGATTTGCTTTTTCTATTAATTTTCAGTTTAATACTATTTGGGTTAAAGTTCTTTCTAGCTTGAGAGTGTTACATATTGACCAGAAGGTGTTTTTATACAAGAACAAAGCATAGTACATTGCTACTAAAATGGATCGCAAATGAAGTGTTCCAGATATATAATGCATTATTCTTACCTTGGACTATTTTTGAACTGTAATGTTGTTTGGGAATATTTGCTTGTAAATCCTGATGATATATGTTCTTTACTGATAAGCATCTACTGCTTGGAATTACTAAGCAGATGCAGTACAAGAACCAATGAATGGGGGAAAACACACGTAAATAGGAATGGGCAGAATGGAATGGTTTTTGACTTTTATTCTAGGGTGAAGCAAGTTGTCTTGAGAGCTCTATCACGACGTGATCTGTCAATGCCAGCTTTTGTAAACCTGGAGAGTCTTTGCATATGCATTAGAACAATAGGCTAAACAAAACCAGGCTTCTCTTCATCGTAGTTCTTTTTCAATAGCCTACAAATGAGCAAATAAAACCAGGGATTTTTACTAAAAACAAATGGTAAAATGCAGGCTTGAAAAAGACTATTCCTAGTTCTTATATTTGTCAAACTATTAGCGGGAGATGGTAAACAAATAGATCGTGTCTGATAAACTATTAATGGCTTTTTGTAGTCCATAAAAAAAATCAAAGGGTAAACAGATAAGAAGGCTTTCAGGAAATTCTGGGACAGCCTCTGAAGTGTCAGTGACACCTTTGAAGATGGATGCATAGATCACATATACACATACTGGAGAGAAGATCCAACAGAGTCTAAAAACTGTAAGAAAATGCACAATTCTATGTAAAAGGTGCCAATTAAAAGATTTGTATCCAGGTCTTTAGGCTGGTAACTCCGCCATTATACCCTTTAATAAGCTGCAGACTAGTGTTACCAAAGGAAGAGATATGACTGCATGAATGGAGACCCTGGAAGAGACTAGAAGTATATTCAGAAGCAATACCATGGCCAGTATGACTAGCTCTGCCTGAATTAATGGCTGGTAGTTTTACTTGGATGTCAGTGATTCCTGGAGATCAGTTGTGAATCAGTGTCCTGAAGTTTCAGAAGTCTCTGCTGTGCCTAAAAGTAGCTTTTGGGATGAATCATCAGGCAAAGAAGTCAAACATAGCGAATTCGCACATTGCAAATGACATTAAAAGAAATACAAAATTATACAAGACTTCTAGCTGTGCTGTGACATTACCTATTTGCTGCCATCACCCCAAATTTAAAAGCTGATCATCAAAACCAAGTGAGATAGAACGGACATAAAATGAAGCCACAAGATTAATTTAGCCCAATCTTAATTGCTATGATTTATCATTGTCCAGTGGGCATTGCAAAAAATTAACAAATCTCACAGAAAGATTAATCAGTACCCAGTAATAAACTTAGTCTCCACATCATACATAAAATTAAACATGGAGTTTCCTCATGGGACTCGGATTATTATTTAAATACTTGAATTATTATCACTTTAGTGTTTCTATTCTGCAGAATTTCCATTTCTGTTTTAGCTTTAAATGAAATCCCATTTGTGCAGAACTGTCTTGACAGCCTCAAGAATCATGAAACACGCAGTGCTCGGTGCTGCTTTGTGATGAGCTTGGCCTGCAGCATTCTCATACCTTGCTTCTCTCACCAGGAGAAGCCAGGAACCTGATGAGGCCCCATATGGATCCATCTGCTTCATTCCACCCAGCTCTTTCCTGAGGGATTCACAGTCCCGCCGCTTCTGAGTGCAGTCCTGTTGTGAAAGGCAGCCACTGAATGCTGCTGGAGTCATGTGAGCAAACTGGTGCTGAGAGCGACAGCGTTATGGTGGCAAACACTGCTGGGGACACATTCGGTGCGGGCAGCTCAGCGAGCAGCCGCAGTGGGAGCTGAAGTGCTGACCCTTTGCACAACAAAGGGCCCAGGGACCTCTGGCCCAGCCAAGTGATGGGACACTCAGGGACACAACGGGAGCCAAGGACGCCACACTTTTGCCCCCTTAGACTGAAGGTATAAAATTCCAGGGTTTTCTTTTTTTGGGGTCCTGCCTCGGAGGCACCAACTCAAGCTGTTACTTAATTATTGCACCAAGATTAAAGGATCAAGACGTCTGAGACTCTGCTGTGGGAAGCCTAGGATTGAGCCAGTAAGGAAACCTGGTCTGACCATGTGAGTGTGTGGTCCCAGCTCAGGCGGTGTGAGTGTGACTGCCAGAGTGGCACCTGGATGGTTGAACATCCAGGAAGTTCCCGTAACAACACTCAGAGCTCTATCTTCAAGAGATCAATGCAGAACCCAGTTGGGTGTCCTATGATGTGCACGCCTAGGAAAGCACCTCACGATGAACCCAAACCCCTGAGAGATGAAGAGAAACATCCAGTATGATAATTCAATTATTTATATCTTACCCAAAACTTATTTTGAGCACAAACAAGTGACTCAGGACTTTAAGTGAGGAATTCTCTGTGTTTAGCATATACAGACAGGAAATCTTTTTTGAAAGCAAACCTTGAGTAATTCTTTTCTTTCAATATATGATAGTAGCAAACCCACATTTTAAAGTGTTTGAAACTGTCATAATAAGTCATAAATACCACGTGGGTTAGAGCCTTCCTTGTTCAGAGGACCAAGTTATCTTCCAGGCTCGTGGCATAGCATGGTAGGCATGTACAGCAGGTGAGTGCAGTATCTTGCCACCAAGAAGGGCTTCTCATCATGTTTTTCTTGCTGGGGTCACAAGGAAGTCTGCAAGATTTCCTAGAAGGGCTGGAGGTGAGCAAAGAGGAGGTTGACCTACGGACTTCAGGGGATACATAAAACTGGGCTCTCCTAATTTAGAGGGGCTTCTTTCTCAAATAGGTAATGACATATCATGTGTCACCATAGGAGTAGCAGCTTCGTAACTGCAAGATATGGGGAAGTATTTCTCCTTCTCATAGACTGAACTGGCAAATAATGGATGTTTGTAGGACATGATGAATTCAATGGGTATGTTTAATCCCTTTGGCAAAACACATTTCACAACTTCTGACAAGAAACATCCATTAACTGCTCTTCCTACCCTCAGGTAATTTCTTTCTGATGTCTTTAATTAGACTTTTAAAAATGGACTGATCTTATTGCATGACATTTTCTGCAAAATTCCTATGTGAATAGAATTTTGTCAAATGCTTGAAGGTAGTTCCTGATTGAAGCTTAATCAATAAAACAAACAAGTAGGGATATTAAGGAAATGCAAATAAAATTGGACAAAATTACATAAGCTTTTCATAATCAACGTGTTTCTTACAAGAGGATCTTAAGTTTAGGTATAAGAAAGGGTTTTGCAAAAGTTATCAGATGACCATACGAGTCATTTGTTTCAATGTGTGGGCTGAGATCTGATGAGTGACTAAGATGTTCCTCGTTTATGCACTTAGGTGCTTTTTTTTAGGAATGTTCTCCTCAAGTGTTATCTGTAGTAGAAAAATCACCCAAAGTTATGGTGTATAGTTTCTAGTAATGAAGTAGCGGAGAACTTGTACGTAGACAAATATGGTAGAGTTGATGACTGTCAGCATCCTGATTGTGTCATATTATTCATTCCCCCCTCTTTTTCTATGGATGTGAGTTTTTTTAAATGGTGGGATATTTGGGTTGAGTTAAAAATAAAATAATACGTTAAAAAATGAGAAAAAAGTACAACAATAAGCGAGAAAATACTAAACTACAAAATGACACACTACAATAAAATGATAAACTGCAGCGCTGGCTTTTCATTCAATGTTTTATGGATGTGCTGAGACTTCATAGTGTCTCCTGCTGTGAACAGCTCTTGGGCTAATTAGGAGATGCTTAAAATCTCTAAAGATTTGGCCCAGAATTGCTAATTACCTCCTTTATATCCCAGACTGAAGAGAGGCTGTAAATACAAGGTATGTGCCATGCACCTTTCAGGCACGCATTCCTCACTCATAACAAAAATCACGTGAGGTTTTCTGAAACACCAGTTTTTGATTGCCTCAGGATGCAGTTTTTTTAAAGAGGTTTAAGATGAGGTCACATTCTCACCTTTGATCTATCACATTTCAAGATCTGATGAACCTGATAGCAGTGATACCAGCTTTTAAGTGAATAAAATCTTCAGGAGAAGTGCTTGGCAGTCGTGGAAACAGCACCCATGCTTATAAAGAGCAAAGCTGCTCATTGTGTTAAATGGTGTCCATGTAACATTTATGTGCTGTTTAACACCAACACATTTAAACCCTAGAAAAACTAACCAAGCAAAGCTCCTCATTTATAATGGAAGCTTCAGAAAGTGACTTTTTTAGCTAGTAGGCTGATACTTTGTTTGGAGATGACTGGGGCTTTATAAGGCTGCATTTATGCATTTTAAAAAATGTATCACAAAGCACTGACAACTGACTCATCTTTGAGAAAAAAATATTTCTCAACAACCTACATTTTAGGGATGTTTCAATGTATCTACATACAGGTATTTCTGTGTGAACATATGTACAGTATGGGAGAAACACTGCCATGGTTTGAATTTCTGCGCCCAGTTTTATAATTTTTTTCACCTACTTAAACTAACGCCTTCTTTGTGTAATGAACAGAAATAGAAACACCTACCTTCAGTAAAGCCAGTTTTCCTAATACTGTTATTAATTAATCATGGCTCATGTAAGGCTCTGATATGTTTTTTTATCTCCAGTGCTTTTACAGAATAAGTTATTCTTGTTAGCTCAGCTTAACATAAAAACTGTCAAAACTGGGCCCATGTTGCTTAGAGCTCCATTAGTCATGGTGACTAAAACACTTATATCTATCTATTCTTAGCTCAGTCCCACACTATCTAACATCTCAGGGCCTCAAAAACTCTTAAGAGTATAGAGTGGTTGTACATGCCAGAGGTAACTGTTCCAAAGGTCCCTTGAAAGAAAGGATCATATCAGTACAGTTAGAAGCAAATTCTGGGGAGAGCATTTTGAAGATTTTCCTGAAAAGGAAAAGGATATTGAACCTCTCACAGGATCACCTCTCCATGAGAGCTGTGCATAGTAGTAATACCCAAATAGTGGATGTGACCTCTTTTACCCACACAGAGGTAAAATCTGTTCCTGGCTGTGCTGCTTTCAGCTAGGATAGAGTTTCTTTTCTTCATAGGAGTTGGTATGGGTTGAAGTTTTGAAAATGAGCTGTACACAGTATTGATAACACAGGGGTGTTACTGCTGAGCAGTGCCCAGAGTCAAGGCCTTTTCTGCTTCTCACATTGTCCCACCAGCGAGGAAGCTGGAGGTGCACAAGGAGGTGGGAGGGGACACAGCTGGGACAGCTGACCCCCACTGACCAAAGGGATGTTCCATAGCATGTGGTGCATTGCTCAGTATATAAAGCTGGGAGAAGAGGAGGACAGGGGGCCATTGGGAGTGATGCTATTTGTCTTTCCAAGTCACCATTAGGCGTGATGGAGCCCGGCTTTCCTGGGGATGGCTGAACACCTGGCTGCCCATCAGGGAGACATGGTGAATGAATTCCTTGTTCTGTTTTGCATGTGAATGTAGCTTTTGCTTTACCTATCAAACTTTATTTATCTCAACCCACAGCTTTTCTTACTTTTACTCTCTCAATTCTCTCCCCACTCCATTCACTCTGAGGAGTGAGTGAACGGGTACCTGTGAAGGTCTAGGTTGTCGCCTTGGGTTAAACCATTATGTTGACCTAACAGTTTTATTTTGTTTGGAATATTCTTAATGCATAATTTTAGAACTTCAAGTTCTGTTAAAAACAAGAAATGTCAGCCTTTGCCGGTCACGTAAGTTTCAGGAAGCATGGAGTAAATGGTGGGGAAACACATTTTCTTAGTCAGTATCTGATTATTAAAATTTTCTTCAGACTGTAAAGATATGGACTGCTGATACCCTTTTCACTTTGATAGTTGTCTTTGTATTTTTAACATCTATTGTATTTTTAACAATCATCCTAATGAATCTTGAAGATGTTAAACATAGATATCTCTATTTATTTCTTAGTGAATTTTTATGGATGTCTTATCAGTAAGCTGAAACCATTCCTGATTGAGTTAGTTTGATGTACTTAAAAACACACTAGGAATAATGAGTAAGTAGTACATAAAATCACAAACCTTAACAAAAATTAGGTGGCATTCTAGAGTGTATTTTATATCTGATTTTTATCAACTGGCTCAACTTTTCTACTACACTTTATCCTGATGTAGAAGGGCACTGCTCATAAATAGTGACACTGCTGTCTGTATAGTTTCACTGTCTCATTGAAATAAAATAATTTTTACCTGAGATTCAGAGGTTGTATTTTTCCAGACAAAGAAGCAGGCCATTCAAATGCACAGGAATGGGTCCAAAATATAAAATAGTTAAAGAGATCTTTCTCTTAGAGGACAAAATCTGGGGTTTTGCCTGAAAAGAGGAATGAAAGCTCTTATGGCTTTAGATCCCGCATTTAATTTGTTGTTGTGTGCGAATGACCAAAAAACCCCGGTTTGACAAGAGAAAGAAAAGTTGAAAAACTCTATTCATTGGTGTCTTCCTTATTGACACTCTGCTATAATGTCTGCATATAGAAGCATTTTCTGAGAACGCCAAATTGAGTACGTTCGGTGTTTGTTCAATAATGATTTCTGTTGTAGTTGTAGTAGCAGTGAATAAGATCACAGGTTTTGTACAAGGAAAGTGCTAGTTTATATTCTAAGAGATGTTAAAACCCTTATCATTTAGAAAGCAAGAACAGTTTTGACTCCAGAGAAGCTGTGACTTGTCTAGTTGCTACCTCCTTAGATGGGTTTATTTGCTATTTGTACTTAGGTTGTGCTTAAATTTTCAATATTTTAAAAATTTAAAAGTTACATTGACTTTTTGGAGTATATTCAGAAGATATGAAATGTCCAGAAAGATGAAAACAATCATCAGAACAGGTGTTTGAAATGAACAATATAAATTTCCTATTAGCATTTAGGATTCTGCTTGCTCAGAATTTGTTTATATGGAAAACTTCAACCTTAAGCAAGATAAATTATGTCAAAATAAATCCGTCATTCTCTGTCATGCTGGTTTCTTGTTTCGATTGTTGTTGCATGGTGTCAGTCATCAGTGTGAAATCTGTGAAAATGCATGGATCAAAAATGTTCTATGAATGCTAGTTATTCAGCTAGCAGGCATATTTCTTTGTGTTTTGTAATTTAAATACAAAATTGTGTGTGACCTGTGGCACAATTCAGTGCATTGATCAATGCATAATGAAGAATACTGAAAATGTGGACTGAGTAACAAGCAGTAGCAGAGACTGAAATTGCAGCTAGTAAATCAGAAAATATTTGAACGTTTGTTCCTAACTTACAATGTTTTGAAGCAGAAATAAAATTTCTTTACTATTTACATATATATAAACAAAGTCCTTGAGAAATGGCAAACTTGAAACAGACACAAATGTTAGAAATTAAGGCACTGCCATTTTCAGATCCCCATGCATTCCTAGAAACTCTTTGCATTAACAGTTTTTATATTTTTTCTGTCCTTTGTCTACTCATGTTTTATTATTTAATGCATTTCTCATTTCAAGAAATAGATGGCATCAAAACTCACATCAGAATTTCTTCAGAATTCTGTACAAAAATCTTTAAATGGATTTAAAATGGAAGGGAAGGGACGGTCAGGTGGAAAGTACTAAGACCATTGTAAAAGCAAAGTATGAAAATAAATTCATGAAAATTTAAAGAAAGTAAAGAGGCACCATTGTTTGTGAATATTTTATGTTGAGATTTGAGTCCTCTTTTGAAAGTTAAGCACTTAGAGAAGGGATCATTCTCTAATTCTCATCTAGATAAACTGAAATAATTAATTGCAGCTGAAACACAGAAAACCTAAAGTTTTATTGTATTTGCTCTCTAGTCAAGCTCCCACAGAGCTTCTCTCTCGTTTTTTTTTCCCTTAAGGGGGAATGACTAAAAGTCTAACTTACATATGTGTTTCTCTCTCTCCCTGATAGAATAAGAATAGAAAATGAACAACCAGCTGTTACAGCCATAAGAGTCTGGCCATATTAAGCCTAACAAGTGGCCTAAAGGCCTGGGGACATTTAGGGAAGCTGGAGCATATCAGGGTATCAGTAGCTGACCAAAAAGTGTAGCAAAATCAGACAAAGAAGGCAGGATAATCAACATACCTATGCAGAATATAGTGGTAAGTCATGTCTGCTTCCTACTATCATTGATGCCTAAAGATTTTTTATTTTTTTATGTATTTTTCATATATTTGTAGCCTTGTAGATTTTTAATATAAGTTGTGTGGTTTCTAGCCCTTTCTCACAATAAGCTAACCCTTACTAACATATTCTTGAAATTCTGTTTAGTCTTATTCCTAAGAAGAAAATTACTGATAAGAACATTTTTTTTTCCACCAGAACCTAAGAGACATAACAAGAAATGGGGCAAAGAAGCCCCTTGGATCAACTCTAAGGGACTGACCCAAGGGTGGGTTACTGAGGCAACTAATCTCCTATTGGATGTACCTGCTAGATATATTAATTAATTAACCTTATAAAAATTGTAGAAATCCCTTATCATGTGTGCATTTAGCCATATTTGTGCACCTGAAAACTTTCATTAAAGAGTTGCTTTTTATGCTATCACTCTTAATACCATTTGGAAAGTTTTGTCTTTTTATTCCAGGCAACATCGTGACTGCATCTTCATTTTTCTCATGACATGTATTTAACTCAGATGGTTTAGAAAAATATCTGGCAACAAAAGAAATCCAAAGCCCATTTTATTATTAGTGCATCAGATGAATTCAGCAGTTGCAAAATGTTGTAATTTCTGTTAACTGGAGATTTTCAGTCATGCCACATGATGCACAGACCACAGGTGTTACAACAGCGACATCTGGTTTGACAAAGCTCAACAGCCAAAGGAAAAAAAACCTCTCACTCCACCCCTAAAGTGAAATTTCTGATAATTTAATTAATCATTAAATACTATAATATTAAAATTAAATCATTAAATAAGTAGTATCATTAAATGAATGCTATGTAAAGTAGACATTTTTAGGGAAAAGGAAACTGATTTTATTATATCTTGCTTTTTAAACAGTAATCACATACTGGAGAGTATAAGTGTATGTATATATGTGTGTGGAGATGGATGGATGGATGGATGGATGAATGGATGGATGGATGGATGGATGGGTTGGTTACTGCTTCAAAGGAATACTTGTGCCTTAGGGTAGTCCTCTTTCTTCTGTTTCCATAAAGAAACCAGAAACATATCAAAATTATCATCATGGCAGCAAGCAGGGGGCAGGGGGCAGCTAAAAGAAACCTTGTACTGCTTGAAAGTCAGATCATGTTGAAAATATTTGAGTTTATATTCAATTTACATGCAGGTAAAGCAATGACACATTGCCATTATTAATGTATTGTTTCAGGTTGGACTGATAAAAACCACTCAAAATGTCCCAGCCAAATAAAGACTATAGTATCCATTTGTCAATATCATTGTTACACAAAGTCAGGTTCACATGAGGAAAGATTTCATAGTGAGAGCTATAGCTGATGGCATACGTTAGTACACAGAAAGCACGTTTTGGGTTAGGATAGAACAGAAGGGAAAAGGGAAAGGGAAAACTCTGCTCAGTGGTCAGCCTCTGGAGGCAGTCTTTAGTAATACATGGAAGTGGTGGTGACAAGTGATGAAGATGATGATGATGATGATTTTTGTGTGATGTTTTCTCCCTAGGGCAATATGCTTTCCAGTGGGACTTAAACTCCTTGCAGCTTGATTCTTGCTTATGAGGCTGTTAGCACTGATTGAGTATGCTAACTGTGTGCAAATACAGCATTTTTCTGTTCAGTTCCTGTGTGCATGTATTTTTGGATAATATTTACAAAGTATTTCAATGGTTGTTATCTACCTTCTTTTGCACTGTGTTTATGTTTCTCTATACAAACAAGCCCCAGAAAACAAGAGATAAAGGAAAACAAAGGAAGGAAGGGCAACTTACCACCGGGGGTATTTGCTTTCCATGAGAAGATCGACAAGAAGAACACCAGGGTTTTGCAGGTGCCATATCGTGAGACCAACACCACATGAAACACAGCATGGGAATCCGAGGGGGATCCATGGCCACAGAGGTGCTGAAAGGAGTCTGCTGCCACAGCTGAGGGGAAAGGCTTCAGGACTGCAAACACTAGACCTTTAGCAACACTAACCATTAACACTAAGGCACCCAAGGTACAGTGCAGCAGCACCAGCTTCCATTTCCTGAGATTTGAATTTGAAGCATTTTAGAAAAGATTTTGTTTTCTTATCCTTTGTCCTGCAAAAGTGATACTCCAGTGAGTGTCAAGTCCTGGGTAGCTTTATAAGGGAGGATAAATCCATTTGCAAAGGGAAAAGACAAGATAGACATTGCCTTGGATTATACCCTGAAGATAAATCTTTAAGATGTTTTTTCAAAATATTTGAAATGTTTTGACAATTTGCAATGCCTTTTTTTTTTTATTTTTAACAGTTTTGTTTTGTGTTAGACTATTTTTAAAACTATTATTTTTTTTTGTTTTATCTGAAAGTTTAGTGCAAATTATAGTGGTTTCTTCAACTTGAAATATCTAAACAATGAATGAAAAAATTTCTTTTGTCAGTCTAAAGCACAGTGCTTTACAATCAGTACTGTTATGCTGTTTGGTGGGTACTGTTTTCTACTTGCATAGAGCAAAGCGAAGAAAAGCTCTAAATCTAGAGATTTCAATTTTGTCTGCTAACTAACCATTTTTGTTTTACTGGAAAATACCCTACCTATAGACATTTTAGCATAGGGGAATGAAAAACTCTAAGATAATTCATAGTTTAAATATAAACAGATTAATAATAAATGAAACACAAATAGATTCATTTACTCTGGGAAGCTCCTGGAAAAATGGACAGACAAAAGTGCCTGGGAAGATGCAGGAAATGTCAGTGACTTTCTGTGTATACGGGTGAAAGTCAATGGAACTTTAGTGAGAAAATGTATTACTTTCCAGGAGAGTAGATATTTGGAGCAATATTTTTTTCAAGTAAGAAGGCTAGGAGTTGTTCAATGGGGAGCAGGAGCTTCCTCTGCCCAAAGAGCTGGGGAGAGGAACAGAACAAAGATATTGGAATGCACTGCCTAGGCAGGTAGTGGAATCCAGGAGGTTTTTAAAGACTGGATGTGGCACTTAGTGCCATGGCCTAATTGACAAGTGGTGTTTGGTCATAGGTTGGACTCGATGACCTCAGAGGCCTTTTCCAACCTGATTGATTCTGTGATAAAAGAGTGTCTTAAGGTCTTCTTGTCTGGAACAAAATTTAATAAATCCCTTAAGATCTGGAACCCCAGGTCTGGAAGATGGGGTGATTTTTAATATCTTCAAACTTATATCTGTGGCAATAAGGGACATTTCCCAGTAGGCACATTCTGAATCCTTTGGTAATGATGAGTAACTTACTGTTATACAAAATGTACTATTAAATTTCCTGTGGTGTGTCTTTTCCCTCACTTTATTTTGGGTCTTAATGAAATTTGAACTTGGATTGCTTCCATCTGAATCTGGATCATTAATTATGTTTGTGTGATGGTTTATGCTCCAGCTCTTTTTTTTTTTTTTTTTTTTTTTTTTTTCTTTTTTTTTGTCTAGTGTTGTTTCTTCTGCCAGTAAAACATGGGTTTGGGTGGAGATTGGCTTGTGTTTGAACTCTGTCCCAAATCTGTATTACAATTGCATGTGAATGCTCTTCCATAGTTGCCCCAGCACATGTGATGTGTTACTTTACTCTTTCTGACATATTCAAATACTATTTTAGCATTTTTTGCTCTTTCCCTTCTTTCCTTAGCCTCATGAAGAAAAAAATCCAAACCAACCAAACAAAAAAAAACTAAAATAAAAAAAAGAAGAAAAGGAAAAAAAAGAAAAATAACTACAAAATGCATATAATCAACTGCAGGATGAATAACTTGATTGTTACAAAGAGTGTCAAGGAGGAATACCAAAACATCTTCTGGGATCTTGTTTGTGCAGACCAGTATAAGATACTGAGGTTACATTTAAAAAAACCTTAAAACTGGAATACCTTTGCAGCAAAGTAAGTCCAGCTCTATTATGCAGTGCCCTACATTTCCTTATACTCAAAAAGTTTTAGCATCTTCTTTAATGCTAAGGCTATTAAGAGGAATAGAGTCAATATTTATTATGAAATCCAAACATAATTTAATAGCAACACTAATTTGGTAGGCTGTTTCCTATGTTTCTTCTGTCACGCTGATGTCCAGGCAAGATTGGAAAATTCTATTTTTAAAGGATAATAATTTCATTCTGGTACCCAAACCAAAGTCATTTGCAAAATGTTTTATGAGCATCTCAGTGCTTACCAAAGCCTGTTAAGACTTTAGTTAGTCATTAGTTGATACTTATATACAGTGCTGTAGTTTGTTTTATCCTTTCAGCAAGACTGATGTTTGTTAGCATATCTTTAGCTAAAAATAGTTGCCATGATGTTTTTCTATCACTGTCCAAGACAGTAATAATTTGGTTATATACATAATATATTTTGCTACTGGTCAATATAAGAGGTTTGGAATTTAGCGTTGCTTTCCATCAGATGCCCTCTGAATGCAATATACATTCTCCATCACCTCCCCCCATATTGGTTATAGGACAAAGGTTCATCTGATTCAAATAAATAACAGTACATTTTATTTTTAGCTCCTGCTATAGGTCTTCCATATCAAGATGTCAGTGAACTGAAAGGACAGAGGTAAAAGCTCTATGACAAGGGTGAAGTAATATTTTTCTCCGGGGAAAAACAACAATAGAACCCTGCCTCACAATGCTCAGCGGATGGTTTAATTTACCTTTCAGTGTGTGGTTTCATTCTCTTTTCCCTGTTAATAATTCCAAGAGACAACCCACCCAAAACTGTTAATTTTCAGCAGTGTTTCTAATGGAAAAAATATTCATCAATAACGAAAAAGGGATAGTGAAATATGCTTTATTTCCAGCATACACATAAACATTTTTGAGTTTTGATCTAATATTTTTAGGTAAAAAGAGGAAAGGAAGATCTCCTAGATCAAACAGATTATCTGAAATCACAGTATTCGTTAACACTCTGAAGAACCAGTTTAAAAAATAATGCAGAATCCACTTTTTGTTCTGTTTAATTGGGTTCTTAAGTTGATATTACATTGCAACTTTAAATGCAACAACAAAAAAACCTGTATATCTTGTGTTAGACTGAAAAGGTCTTTGTACATTAGTGTACAAGGCTGCATCATTTAAACTGCTTCCACATTTAGAGGGAGATGAAAAGCACAGACTGTGTGGATATATCTTTCCTTCTTTTCTTCCCCAAAGTTTATGTACCTTAAACAAGGCTATTATGATTCAGGAGTTGGAGTTCTTTCGTGGGTGATTTCACCCCTCCACAAAGGTGGTCATAGTCTCCCACAACAATTTGGTAGTTAGCACATTTGGCTAGAATTTGAGTGAGACAAATATAATATCTCCTTTTTCAGAAATGGATCCAAATCCACACCCTCAGTCTTTTGGGAGAGCACCCAGAGCACCTGCTCGCATAGAGCGTTGCAGCACTGACCCGGAAAGGCAACGCAGAATCCTGGTTCTCGCCAGAGACAATGAAGTGCCCATTAATGCTATTAATGAGTTACATGGTAACACTTACTGAGTGTTGCTAGTGAAACATCATTCATTATCGGGGTCTGATGTACAAAGGCCCATTTCAAGCTGATCTTCACCGAGGAGGGGAAGGGCTGTGCATAATGGGCAGTTTGGTTTTTTCATTGCAAAGCTATGTTAAATTATGGTATTTCCATTTTCTTTTAAAAATACTTCATTCTTTTCCCCTAAGAAATTATATCCCTTCACATGATGATAGCAGTACAATGTTGGGAAAATTTCTCAGGTATCATGATCCTAATCTTTCTCTCAAATACTATGATCCACAAGTCCCTGCTCTTTTGTCTGGACTAGTATTGTATACCCTGCTAGCTTTCTTTCTATTCTTATTATTCAAGCAGCATTTCTTTTCAGCTTCTATCTACTTTCAGTTTCCATTAGAGCTCTGAGATTCATTCTCCCTCCTCTATCTCCTACAGATTGTCCTCAGGCCACCTCATCTGCTCCCATTTACAGATGGTATCACTAAATACCACCCCTGAACTGACACCTTCTAGATCTTCACATCGCACTTCACCTTTTGCTGTCAGTCTGCTTTCTGTCACTGCTGTGCTGCTGCCAACTCAAATTCAGACTGGCAAACTCATGTTTATGCTCCAAAGCCCTGCACATCTCCAGCGAAATGTGATTTGAGTGGCAGATTACCTCTCCTCCATCCCTTTCGATGATAAACATACAGCCAGTACTGCAAGAGCAACGACAATTTTTTTCTTTCCTACGGAAGAACCTGAAAAATACATAGTCAAGGTTTAGCTGTTCTACACAGGAAGTTTCAAGTTGAACAGTCAAGATAGGAAGACCCTTGGTCTGTGAAAAGCACTGCTGATTTCAGGATCCCTTAGTGGAAATCCAAGTCCTGTGCCATTGAGGAAATTATTTCATGCAGGCACAGCTCTTTTGAAGACCATTGATGCTTCTAGACAGCTCATAGTTTTATTTCTTGGTCATTATGCTTAGTTAGTCCTTGCAAGAGAATGATGGCAGGGCCTGCCATTATCACCAGGTAGATAACATCAGTTCTAACATCAAAGACTAAATGATATTGCAAGCAGCAGTGAGGAAGATTGCTGTGTGCTGCATTTTTATCGCAGCTACTGTGTCATTGTAATGTGTACATGAGGGCTTCCTGTGCCCTTCAATTGATCAAATTATGACATATAGAACTGTTGAAATAATTATGAGTTGAGAATACAAGTATAAAGATCCTCCAAAATTGACTGTACTTCTGTAATGCATAATTAAAATGTTCATGTCAGCAAATACCATTGATTGCACTTGATAGTGTGTTAGGCTACTGTTCCATTGAACTGGCAGAGATACTAGCAAAAAATGGTTAGTTTTTTAATAGACAGGGACTGGAAATATATTTCATGTTCTCACTTTGTCTCCTTACTTATAATGTGACTTTGTATGTATATTCTTTAAGGGTGAGTATCGATACCCCCGACACTTCTGAAGAATGTATATGTATAAATAAAACAACTGTTTAAAACTCCTTTGGCTTTCTACATGTGATCAGTCAGTAGCAAAGTGAATCAGCTCACTGTATCTTGCGTGGTGAATAACGTTCCTTGCAATAATAATGCTTACATCTGGATAGTCACTGGCCATCCCTGGCTACATGATAAATCATAACACAGATTTATTTTTTCTCTGTAGCTTTAGAAGATGTAATGCTTAGGACACAATTTTGCTTTAGATAAATTCAAAACAGTGTAATATAAGACTGACCATTCTTAATTCATGTCATGCTGTGATCATAAACAGATTTAAGCTATTAAAAGACTTAAAGAAAGTCTTCAAACATATCCCTTTGAGTTTGCTCACCTTCTTTGTCTTCCTCAACACTGCTGCTCTGACTCTCTGAGTCTGAAATTTTGTATGATTTTCTGCCTTGTTCTATTACTGCTGCCAGACATGGCCTAGTACTCATACACTCACTATCTAGAAATCTATTAAAGACTTTCTTCTACATTGGTAAAGATATTAACGTGCTCTGTATTCAGTAGGCAGATTTTCCTTCTGGGGAAGTGTAATTAAAGTTTAAGCGTTATTCCACATTTCTTTCTTTGAAATGGACTTTTTAGCTATGGAAGGCATTGCTGCTTAAAACTTGAAATAACTGAAGGTTAACTACTTTTGTCCAGTTGGGAAGAAAAGCAATGCTGAGTTGGATTCAGATTTTTTTTTTTTAAGTTCTTAACACCTTTTTTTTTCCTAAACATGAGGTAATGCAGCAAGAGTCATTGTCCTTTCAGTGCTTCATGCTGTTTATCAATGCAGACTGAGGTGAAAATGTCTGTCTTCAGGTTTTGTTCAAGTGAGGGAAGGCAACGGAATAAAATAGAGCAGGAAAGTGTGTTTCCAGTGATTACAGAAAAATCACCTTATATTCCCTACTCCCTTTGTTATTGAGATAAATATACGTGCTAATTCCAATAGTTGGCCTTCTGCCCCTGCTCTTTAGCTCTGGAAAAGTTCTTACCCACAAAGCCCAGTACTGCCCTCCCCATGGGGTGCTGATATACTGGGCAATTAGCTGCTGATTCAGTCCTGAATGCCAAGCTGGAAATGACATGACAATTTCAATACCATTTAACTCAAAGTTCAATGCTATTCAGCTCAACCCTTTTCAAAACACCTAAGACTTGCTTCAAAAAGAGTAAAGAAAAAACTTTTCTTAATTAGCTCTGCTTGACTCCCAAGATGGGTGTTTTGTCATTAAGCCACAACACTCCGATCCCTGATCTTTTCTGCCTGATTTAGGAATTACGTGTGATTTTCTGTATATCTCATGAATACTGACTCTCCAAATAATAGAGTTTGAAAGTACTCAGTTGGCTTAAAAACCCCCCATGCATGCAAAAAGAAGTACAATATTTTTCAAGAGGATATTTCTAGAACATCTTTATGCCACAGTCTAGACGCAGTCCAGCTTCTAAAGGTACTTAGGCAAAATTTCTAAGACACTAAAAATATAGTCTTACTGTAATTTTCAGCATCAGTTAGATTCAGAATAAGTTTCTGTTACCTTAATGGTTCAGATCAAGTTTCTTTGTGCATGAGATTCATATTTGCCAGTTCCATAAGATTCTAAAAGGAAATTGAAATCATTAGTGCAAGGACATGAAACTCCACTCAATGATGCATTCATGATGCTTGTGACTAGGCAGTGCTTTTCAAACATTCCCTGCACGAAACAATTACAGATACTGCAATTTAAAATGTTTTCTAACATCATGGAACAAAAATATCTAGAGGATCATTGCATACTAATTTACATAAAATGAAAAAGGAAAAGAAAATGGCTGTTTTAAACCCAAACATTTAACAAACTAATTCAAAATATATCTTATATAAATGCAGCATGAAGTCACGTGAAACAATAAAGTAATGGTATAGAATAAAGTTGGTATATTTTTGAAGTCAGTGTTTTGAGGGTTTTTTTAATATATTGGAGAACGTCTTCAGAGAGAGCGTAAGAATTTGAGTATAACTTTAGAAACTTTTTTCTTTTCCATTTAACAACAAAGCAAAGTTTATATTTGCAATGGACAGAGACCATTCAGGTGAAATGCAAGTCTATATGTGAAGATTCCCATAACATTTTGGGAAAATGAATTAATATACTTCATTTAGTTTTATCTAGACATTAACATTGGATAGAAAAGATCTTAAAGAAAACCTATTTCACAAGAACTCTACCTGTCATCAGCAAATTTGATATCATTAAGATTCAAGAAAAGTTTATTCCTGGGTGAAAATTACTGATTACACAGTTGTTCCTCCATTTATTGTAAGCAGATTAATCAAGCATGAAAGACAGAACTCTATTATTAGCACAGAATAAATAGGTAGCTGGTGGAGTTATGAGAAATGGGTCACAGATGTTTTACATTCCAGCTGTAGTAGAAGTGGACCATTAGTATTACAGAGAGATCACATTTCACTCCTAAATTTGCTGTATGAGAAATATATCATGACCCATCAGAAATCCTGACAGCAACAGCCAACAGCAGTGTCAAGGATATGACATTACCATGGGAGTGGGATTAGTTTAGGTCAGGAAAAACAGCAAGCACTGTGGAGATATTCCCGAAAGTATCCTCTGCAATGAACAAACGTATTTTAGCGGGAGAAACTACAGCCAGGAGGAAAGGACTCATCATACTGTCTGTGCCTAGAAGATATGGAAATACAGGAAAAACTTTCAGGGAGTTTTCCAGACCATTCTTGACTTAGCTGATAGAACTTCGTATTGTGAAGTATCCCAGAATTACATTTTATATGACTATATAAATGTGTAGAAAACAGTGTACATGTGATAGCTTACAAATGGACATTCTTTATACCGCCGAGTAAGTTCACAGTGCTGGGATGAGAACAGGGTTAATAAATGCTTTGTTTTACCCTTCTCCCAACTGCAAATGAATGCAAAATCAATGGTACCATTACTGGCCTTTTTTCTGCATCAAAGTATTTCTGACAATGTGCACAATGAGCGTAAGAGGATGATTTGACCTCTTTATTGTAGTGGGATGTGGCAATTAATTTTTTATTGAAATTTCAATTAGCTTTTCTCTTCCCATAATGTTTTACCTAAATCCTCTTTTTAAGTTCTTACTGAGGTTACCAGAAAAGATCATCTAAGCATGACTGTGTTAAAAAGTAGAGGTAAAGAAAACAAATTATTTCTATTGTGTTCAAAATTGAGGTCACTTTAGGTTAACTGAATCAGATTCCTTGAAGAGATGAAGACTTTCCACATCATGAAGAATCATTCAGAGAATTCTAATTGAAAAAAGAAAGACACCAGCCTCTGATAAAAAGAATAAGATACCAAGATTAGTACAACTGAGCAAGAAAACCTGAAACAGATTTTACAGACTGTTGCCTTTATGACCCTTATAAAAGAAGAATTGCCAAATGAAAAACAATGGAGAAAACCCTGCAGATTACTTTACGTTTAGCTGTCTAGCATGCTGGACCAACTAAAGAACAAAGGAATTAGGTCTTACATTTAGAATCCTTATGCATCTGAAATACTTAAATGCTAGCAGAAATGTTAAAGAAAAAAAACTACAACAAAATAAGAAATGTTTGTCACAGAGAAAATTTTGAATTTCATATCTCAGTAACTACTATTGCTAAGGTTAAGGTAATGTTTTCCCTTGAAAAACTGTTATTTTTGTTACATGCGTCTTCCTGAAAAACACCCTAGTTAACTGAAATGTTATATTATTAATGAAAACTTAAAACATTGTTTTTCCAATCTTCAGTCTACATCCTGCAGAAATCATTTTGTAATGAGCAGTTAAGCTACCTTGAAGAAATGTATGTATGTTTAATAAAGGGAATCTGAAGTTTATTAGCCCTTGTATAAGTGGTAAACCAGCATTCAGAATAAAATCTGCTTTACTGAAAACCAAAGCTGTGTTCAAAAATATTATTGCAGGGTCCTCTGTTTTCTGTGAAAATTTATGTCTTTTCTCAAGCTTGGTCTCTGGGACGTGAATGCATTTAAGGAGCAGAAGTTCATAAATTACATAGTAGTACCTTCCATAGTAAAGTAACTCATTCTTGCTGCTCTGGCTAAGATGCCAATAAGCCCATTTCCACAACGATCAAGCCAATGTAGCTCATAGGGCATTTACCTCTGTCCAAGAAAGGAAGAATAGATAAATAAGTGCCTGTGCATGTGCCTTTGTTAAGGGGAAGTGTTTAACAACTATTTCAGTGGGGTTGAGTTCCTCTCATGAAGTTCAGGGGAAAATAAAAAGAGAAGGCCTATTCCATACTGAAATGAGGCTTTGAAAAGACATAACAGGAAGAAATTAATTGTAGCTTAGGGACTCATATCTGCCCTCTGATTTGCAATAACTGCAGAGATTGTCTGGAATTTCACAGCTGCTGAAAATGAATGCAAGTCCTTCAAGCGGAGGGTGTCCTGCCACCCGTGAGAGTGAACACTGTGTATGTTCTGGGTTTCCAGTTGGGGATAACAATGCTGCATGATGGATAAAATTGCTCTGTGGGGTTTGAAGCACAAATCTGTACCTCCAGAAAACATGTATTTTCCTCAGTTCTTATGTGGCCCTATAGGGATATTGCTGAGAGGAAAAATGCCAACCACCTCCACCTGTAACCAAAGCCAGTTGCCATAGTAATAGCACCTCATTTTTGTGTTAATGGGGGTCAGACCCGGCCGTAGTTCCCAGCTATCTCTTTCTCAGTGTCTCATGGAGCTGCTCTCTTAAACTTTGCAGCTGCACACCAGGTAATTTGAGTCTATTTTTACTTTTTTAATCACGTACAAGAAAGTAGCTCAAAGCCCATCAGCGTTACTGCTGCACATCCGTACACGAGCAGCTCAAGTAAATAAATAATTCCTCTAAACCAGCATTGCACACATGCATTTTCTCATCTATCTTTACATACCTGAAAGTAATTAAAATCTGTTATTATCCAATGACAATGGACTGATACAAACATAAGGACTGCTTTCTTCTACTCTGTGTTGTTCTCCCATAAACCTGTGACTTAAAAACTTTGCTGTTTAAAGCTTCTATTTGAAGGCAGGGGAACATAAAGAAGATTTCCTTCTGGAAAACCAGAAAACGTGGAGGAATGGTTTGCAGGAGTGCCTGCATTG
>VZTA01023354.1:0-15861 GCA_013398855.1 Mohoua ochrocephala | reverse complement strand
GCTAGTCTGGATGATCTCCAGAGACCTCTTCTAACACCAGCTATTTTGAGATTCTGTGACTAATTCACTGTCTGGTAAATTGTCACCAACTCTGCTTTCCCCATTTTAGCATGTATTTTAGCATTAATGCCTCAAACAGCAGAAGGATCAGATCATGAACTGTTTTAACCTTAGTACTTGCAATGCCTCATGTTGTGACTTGCGAGGCTAAGCAATCTTTTTCTTCTTATAACTTATTTCAACATAGATGCATCCATAAATCTGTAGACTAAGACTCTATTATGAATCATTACTAGATGAATAATTTTTTCTTGATAATCCATCTGTTCCTGTTCTTACAGTAAATACTATTTATGATCAAATTATTACTTCACTCAAAATATGAGTCATGCCTGTATTGGCATTCTTACTGGGAAAAAAAAGTCTCTAACTGATGAGCAATATAATTTTACATCTCCCTATATGCCCCAGTCTTGCAAAGGACACTGCACAAAAGCTTCAAAGATGTTTAAGCGTGCTATGTCCTGTTACAAAAGAAGGGCATTAATCTGTCAGACCTTGATTCTATTCCTGTTAACTTCAAATGGAGCAGAACTACTTTGCTGCAACCCGAATCCTGGCAAAGAACTTACTACTTCATACAGTTTCATGTCTTCAACAAAGACATTACATTGATCAGTAGTAAATTCTATAATCAGCATGTACAGCTCTCTTACCCTACTTCATGGGTTACTGAATTCTGATTCCATGAGCTTATTCTGTTGCATTTGCAAACATGTGCAAGTTTAGTTTGGATCAGGAGCGCTTTTCTGAATCTCTTGATCAGTCCCCTCTTGCTGCATGTTCTTTCCATCATGAAGCAGTTTCACAGCATGTAAACTGAATTCCTTTGGATGAAACTAAATCAGTAGGAATAATCCAAGAACTCAACCACATGGTCCAGTTACCTGGGGAAGTGCAGTCCCTGGAACCAAACTGGAGCTGGTCTGAATTAGGAAAAATTCTCAAAACTTGTATAAAAAATTCTTACTTGACTCTCTATACCAACTGTTTCACGCTCTGTATCGGCTCCTCCTTCCTCTTGCCATTTGATGACAAAGGCATAACTTCAATTATTTTGATCAGCAGACAATTACATCTGCATCTCATTTGAGTCTGCATGTTTTAAACTTAAGTGTCTTTGTAAGAGATTCACATACATTTCTTTGAGAGAGGGAGGAGGCGAGATAGTATGGGGAGAGGTTGCAGAAAGCAAGTAGGCTGGGAGATATTGAAAGGAAGAGGGGAGGAGAAGAATGAGGAGAGAAAGAGGGGGACTAGGAGAAGGAAAAGAGGCAAAAGGAAAGGGGAGAAAGAGATGAAGGAAAGATGGGAGAGGAAGTAGAAAAGGAGAGAGAAGAGGAAGAGGAAGGGAGAGAGCATTAGAGTGAGAAAGAAAAGAGGTGGGGGTGAGAGAGAGAGACAGGGAGAGAGAGGAAGATACCTCCTGAAAGAATTTATTAAAACCTGCAGATAAAATGATGTCTAGAGTTAACTTTTTTCACTATATCCTGAAGAAAAAAATCTAGATAACGAACTTGGCCAAGATACCTAACTTTGAGGTGAGACAAATCACCTAGTTAATAGCCTCGGTGGGATTTAGAATAGTACAGTTTAGTTGGAAGTAACCTACAACAATCATCTGGTTCATCAACAATCACCTAACTAAGATATATAACCATTTACATTGGGATGGCAGAACCTAATAATCTATAAACTTTGTAATTATTATAACTGCAACTGCTGTGATACCTAGCCCTGTTTTCTCTTAAAGCTTGAATTTGCATTAATAAGCCTTTGGTTTAATTTTTTTGTTTTAAATTATGTTTTTTCCCAAATTTATAGTTTCACCTACATTAATACTAAACAAAGCTGCTAAAAGAAACCGTTAATTTTATTAGAAAAATAGCTCAGACCTTATAAATTTACGTAAGTATTAATTTCCCAGACCACTCTTCCCTTCTGTCCTACCCCCATCAGGTCAGCAGGCAAGCAATTGACTTATTTCAGCAAAACTCTGTCAGCACAGGAATTAACAATGGAAGAGAATATTTTTATCAAACCATCACATCTGGATTTTTAATTTAAAAAAACCCAAAACAACAAAATCAAACCGAAAGAAGACCCCAGCAATTTAAACCCATACATTTTTCCGTCAGCATTGCATTTTTTTTTCACTGTAAAACAGTAGCGTGTATGTCAGGTGAGCCCCTTTCATCTCTATATATGCTGTTACCATGCTGGAACATACCCATGAGGTATCAAAAATGCCCTTTTTGCTGTTGGGAAAGATAATGCATTGTGGGTTGCTTTTCTCTTTTTGCTCACAAAAGAACACAGGACAATCAGATTTGCATAATTATCAACTCATAGTATAAGTGATCAAATAGTCCTAACAAAAGACCGAAGATGGAAGCTGCAGAGAAGCAGACAGCTCCTGAAAGAAACACTAAAGGACAGAGGAAAATATATCTTAAATGAAAGTAGCTAGATGTCGTGGTTCTGACCAGGGTTAATTTTTGCAGTAGCCGTAAGGGGGCATGGGTAGGACCTGGAGGTTATTCTATACCACCTCATGTCATTGCCGGGGACGTGGGGAAAGAGACTCTCTTCTGGGGAGAAGGAGTCAAGAAACTCCCTTCTGGTCGAGAAAACATGGCAAAGGGAGCCATCCAGCATTGTCTGTTATCAGGGAGTTTTTTCTGTGTGAATCATTTCTTTTCTTCTACCCTCTGTCACTAGTATTGTTGCCGTTACTCTTTGTTTTCTTATCTCACTGCTGTTTCCAGTAAATTGTTCTTATCTCAATCTGTGATCTTTGCCTTTTGTGCCTCCAATTCTCCTCTCCATCCTGCCACAGCAAAGAGGAGGAGGGGAAAACAGGTGAGTGAGAGAGAGAGGAAATATGGTTTGAAGAGTCATGGTGGAGACACTGAACTGAGGAGTGCCATTCCTAAACCATGACAATAAACATGTTTTCCTAATGGAAAACCACCTGGAATAATTTTTTTTCCACCAGTCCTCTGGTCAACTAAATATATACTCAAAGTTACATGTCAGATTAAAATAGTGCATATTTTATACCATTAGATATTAAAAAATATGCAAGCAGATTTCCCCATGTTTAGAACAAACTGATAAAGTGTCGGAAGCAAAAGAACAACTGGAAAAATTGCATAAGGTATGAAATTGCATTAAATCAATGTCGTTAGGTTGTTTTATTTGCAATAAGCATGTGTGACAAAGTACACAACCTCACAGTACTCCAGAGAAGACAGCAGTAACAGACTTTTAGAAGCCTAAGGGCACATGCTTTATCAAGAATAATTGCTCCTCCCTGCCAAAGTCTGTCTCACATTGACTGCACAGTCCTACAATGAGATCAAGCATAACCATGATGAGCCAACACTCTCAGTGCTGTGAGGCATGCATCAGATTACAGACAAGGCCAAGTGTAACCACATTACTGAAAACAGTATATCAGATCTGGTCCACAGGTTACATCTGGGCCAACACTCCTAAAAAAAAATCTACTGAATGTTATGGAAATATAAATGTATGTAGACAAAGCTTCAAGGTATGAAGAAGAAATTAGAATAGGAGAGAATTATTAAAAGCAACCCAAACAATGACTAGTATGAGTTCCCACTTGTGAAAACAGATTAAATGAAAACTCAGTAACCATGGCACTCCAAGCAACAACCAGGAAATACAGCTAGACGGAACTGTGTTGTAAATATAAGGCTATCTGAGACAAGAAAGCAGCTTAGCTGGCTTTGTATGATGTGGGATGTTGATATGTTTCTCAAATGAAAACCATTAACAAACAGCCCCGTGTAAGCTAGTCTTTTCTAATGTGTTTAAATCTAGTGTAAGCATCTACACTCTGCAGTGTTAATCTATGCTGTTTAAGAGTGTGCTCTTAAATACTAGTGCACCTATGGTGAAACTCAGACTGATCATGCTTTGTGGTATAGATCTTCATAACAAGATTAAGCTTAGAGCCTGTACTGGCAAATGGTTCATGTCAATGAGACAAGAAACATGGCAGAAAAATTAACAAAACATCTTATTGCATTCCTGTTCTCTCTTAAAAAGAAAATCTCAAAAATTTTTGCAACACTCACCAGCTGAGTGCTGTCCAGTTACTTCTTTTATAAGCACTTGTTTTAGCATCTAAAATTACCTGCCTGGTCAAACATTTTATCTCATTGTTGAAACCTTATGATTAATTCCATTATATTTTAATTTTGTTACACCTTTGTGGTGTCCCAGTGTCTCCACATTGTGAAGACACACTGATGCAGTTAGATTAACATTATGTTAGGAGATAATGTTAAATGACAGTTTTCAGGCTATAATAGGTTGGTAATACTGGGATGATGGATTAGATTCAGACATGGTTAAAACAGGAGGAAGAAATACTGACAACTATTTTCATTGCTTTTACTAGCATTCCTTCTTGCAATTAATTTCAAAGATGCTTCAAAATCTGAATGGACACTGCTCGAACATAAATTTTAAAATCTTACTATTGTTTATGACATATTTAGAACAGCTTAATATCAGCTACACTGAAGAAAAGTTAAAGAGCATCAGTGATGAAGGATCATTCAAGTATTCTTCAAAAGAACATCTGTGATGCCTGAATGAGCAAAGTCCCGATGTTCGGGACAAACTAGAAGAATTTTCTATTCTCTGTGCTACTCAGTCTATGACAGGAGCTTCAGAAACATTGAGAAAACATTTGTGGATCTTTAATCCCTATATGAATTCACCGCTTGATCTAGCAGGTGGTGTCTGAGAAAAAACATTTACTATGTTGCATTCTAGATGAGCTGGTCCGTAACCTTCCCTGGCACCAAGGTTAGGCTGACAGGCCTGCAGTTCCCCGGATCATCCTTCTGACCCTTCTTGTAGATGGTTATCACGCTAGGTAACCTCCAGTCAATGGGTACTTCCCATTGTAACATATAAAATTAGCACCACTGTTTGCAGAATTTATACTCAATGGTTTACTATACCTTTTTTTTTTTAAAAAAAAAAAGGAATCTGCCTGTTTTAATTTATCACCAGATGTCAGAATAAAAGAGAGAACTATGAATATCTCCACTTTGGATATGTAACTTCAGCTTTCTTATATAGACTGATTTGTCCAGAAAGAGTTAATTGACCTTCTACTAATGAAAGTTACATTCTAAGTGTTCTAAGTTGAGCACCAGGATGTTAAGAAAATACATGCTACTAATCAGCTTTAAAAATCCTGATTCAAATCATTTGTTTGATGATTCAGGGTTTGGGGGTTTTTGCTCTTTTTTTTATCATGATAAAGAAACAAATCCTCCCATATTCTAAGGAAAGAATTTAGTAAGCCATGTAAATCAAACGCAAACAAGTAGACAATTAGAAAGACAAAATACAATCTTCAGCACTTCAAATGCATAAAATAAAGTTTTAAAAAATAATTCCCAGAGAGATTAGATAACCCAGTAAACTAGACCCACATGTGCAGTTGGATCAAGAGAGAGAACTTTCAAAGCTGTGTCCAGAGTGAGAAGTTTCTGTGTTAATGAGAAGAAAGGAAAGAAATGCTAAAACATTCAGGAGAAATTTCTTGTGAAACCCTGATGAATTTCTGGAGTTCAGAACACTAATGTGTTGGTAGACAGCAAGTAGACAGTTGATGCAATCTGTTCATGCTTGAGGGAAGAAGTCTGAGGATAACACAGAGAAGAATACAACATAAACAAACATGATACTCCGTTATTATGAGGTTAACACAAAATGATGCCAAAATGTATAGAAATGAAGATTTCAAATTTGGGTGTTTATAGAGCACGTATACTGTAGTGCAAGTAAATGACTGTCAAGCGAACAGGTAGATGTGAACAAGTTTGAGAATAGTTAGCTGAACTGATACATATTATGACACTGCTTTCCTACTTAGCTACAAGGCAAAACTGTGACGCTTGGACAGATTCTAGTGCTGCTGGAAGGTTTGCCTGGCTATGCCAATATAGTCTGAATTGTACTTCTGATTTACAGCAAAAGATGCCACTCCTGTTTGTAACTTAGGCCATGAAGTACTGATATGTGCACACACCGAGCAGGGTGGCAAATGTCTTGTTCTAAACTGGAGCCACAATCTTCACTGCCTTTTTGTGACATGACAGAGGACTTTGTTTTTTTTCCCTTTGTTCTGAAGTATGAGAGAAAGCACCATTAACCTCAAATTGATTCAACTATCATTTTTTTGTGATCTCCAGCTGTGCAATGCTATATAAATATTAAGTTTAATTACAATGAGAGGCTTCATTGCATTTCCACTATTCCTTTTCATTTGCATATGTTTATGTTTTCATTAACACTGTTGCTGCTTCAGAAATATGGCAGAGTACGTAACAAGCAAATGTGTTCAAAGAACTCGTACTGGATTCTAAGTGGTTTTACAGTTTGGCTGTGCTTGGGGCTTTTTTCCCATTAAACCCAGACAGTCTAGGGAAGAGCTTTAGAACCAACTCTAGGCTCTGCTTTTTGAAAATTACAGGCATAGCTTCCAATAAGTCATATGGTTTTCTTATTTCTGCTGCTAATGAATAGATGCTCCAAAATGGCTGGCTGGATGACTTATGGAACTGACTGCTTGCTAAAGAGAAAAAAGGGTATGCAGTTCAGTGCTTTACAAGTAGTGTCAATGGTTATTGTTGCTGTGCTACTGAGCAATCTGTTGAATTAAGCTTCATTGAGCTATAATTCTGATAATCAGCCTGGATTCCTTGTCAGGTTTATGTCTGAAATCTTGGTGTTTGGGGAATTTTACTAGAATTATTTATGTTAATTTTGCTTTGATGTTGGAATTTCATATACTATGAAGTAATATTTCTAGGAGAGGCTGGCATATAGTAGCCAGAAAATATATTTTTCCTTGTCTGTCTAAACAGGAATCATCGGTAAACCTCAATAAGTGAACTGTCAATAGATGGTGTGATTTACTGAAAGCAACCATCCAGCCCAATCTCTTTTGTACGTTAACCAATCTCAGTGCTTCTTTTCTTTGCAGACACTGAGCATGACAGAGGGAGAATAATGAAGCCTTGCCTTTTCACACTGAGTTGGTGGGCTGTGTATCAGCTAGTAGATGAAAGAAATATGCTAATGAAGTGTGGTTCATGATGATTTATGTAAACTGTCTTAGAACCAAGGAAAGCAGCACTTAGTTCCTAACTGCCTTGTCGCTGTCTGGGTTTTGGTTTCAGAAGGCTATGGAAAGGAAAGGCAAATGAAAAACAACACTGAGGTTAGAACTCTGTGAAAGATCCCTTTTGAAAATAACAGAAAAATCATCACCCTTTGAATTTAAAGATTAATCTAGTTTTTGCTTGTGCAGATGCATACCAGCCCTCAATGCAAAATACTGCAAAACTGGAACATACTGGCTTACAGTGAACTTGCTCAAAGGAGTATGACTACGTCCAGTGTGTAAAATGAGTGTCCATTATCAGAATTGCATTTGGGTAGTAGGGATGTAAAGAGTGCAGGTATATGGTTCTCGTACTGCAGCACAGTTACTTTGAGAGAAAACAATATGGAAGACACAGACTTTTTAACAGTCTAATTTCTAATTTTGGGGACTAGGACATCTCTGGACACAGTGTCCCTTCCACATTTTCCAGGGACAGTGCAACAATATAAACTAATCATCTATATCAGCAATAGGCTTGCTCCTGAAAATATTTGCTGGGCTAATGGAAACTACGCTCAACTTATTTAAAACTAAATTCCTTTCAGTGGATGCTGCTGAAGGGATAGACAGTCCTTGCTAGTTCTAAAAGTTAAACAAGGGCAGAAATTAAAATTTTTGAAAAAATGTGTACTGGTGGAATAGAAGCATACAGTTGTAATAATACCATGTTGAAAAGTTGTTTCTGGGTATACTGAGAACTCTAGTATCATTTCACATTTGCAAGGAAGAAATTATTCTAGAACTGGGGATACCTGAAAATGTAACTTCTTAAAAGTCCCTACTAATCATGACTTCCTATTTCCATACTATACTTACTTTAGATATTCTGAGGCCTCTGATTCATGTCATGACATCAGTAAGTCATCTTGCTTCCTTTATCTCTTGACCTGCTCCATTTAGAAATTAATCTTCTGGGTCAGCTTTGAAAATGAGCTAAGGATCTTCAGGGCCTCTTATGGTCTGCAGCTTTTAGGAAGGTATAAGAATCTTATACTGTTTGCCACAGTTCAGATTTTGCTTTTCTAAACAGTGCTGAGTACATTTTGTACCATCTTAGGAGTAGTCCAACACAGTCAATGAAAAGATTCTCCTTGGTTTCTTCATTAGCCTTGAGCTGGATGTCAGCATAATCAGGAGCAGATTGGCATCCTATTCTTAAACTGGCTCAGCTCTTTTGAAACAATTAGGTAGCAAACAACCTTCCTACTACTCTTCATGTAGGGGACATAATGTACTCTGAAATCATTGACCAGCTGACAGCTCAAGCCACTTGAATTGTGAGCTGTATTGAAGGGGAGAATTAAAACCAAATGAAATTTTCCTATGTATTTGAACATATTTATACATTAACTGATGTTTTTGTTTATACATAGACTGATTTAAAAACAATTTAAAAATTAGGGAAACTTTATCAAATTTCCACAGTTTGGACTAGGTGCATATGATCTATAGACTAAGGCATTCTCTCAGTATATTCTGTAGGATGGGTAGTATTGTGAATCATGTATGTGAGCAGCAGCCTGAACTTTGTATAAAGTATGGGACGTTGTTCCTGATAACAGTTAAAAGGAAATTGTCTGGACTAACAATATTGATATGGATCATGGTTTGGCTTAGGTTTTATTCTTCTTAACTGTAATTTTCTCTATGAACACTAGATGAAGCCCTGATGCTTCCACACAATGGGAAAAAAAAGAACTCAATGAGCTGGGTTGAACATATTGAAGTCCTGACTTCTGCTAAGTCAAAACAAGTAGAGGACTTCTGCTAGGCCAAAACAAGCAGACAGGTTTATTGTTTTTCAGGTCTGCTCTTCTGTTGCACAGATGAGTTCCTCTAAGCTCAAAATGTTCCCAGTCAGGGTAACTGAAGAACTAAATAAAGTAAAGGAGGCGTTATGCTTCCTTTTATTTTCAAAATATCTTTAAAATTTATTTCCTTTCTCTCTTTCAGCTTGTCTTTTTGAAAAGTTAAAAAAAAAAAAGTGGTATAAATATATTTCATAATCCACCTTCAAAATGTTGTTTAAATTTCTGTTCTGAAAAAGCAACTGTTTGGTTTACTGACTCTTGTGTCTCAAAGGCCTGTCTGATTTCAGTGGCTGAAAACAACTGAGAAGCTGAATGTTCTTTTCTCCTCTTCTGCTGCCTTCCAGCATGAGTAAGATCAAATCAAAAAGAAGGCATGAAAAAAACAGGGGACAGTAATGGGAAGCCAGAGGCAGAACCCACACTCTAGTCTCACAGATGATGAAAAAGAATCAAAGTGATAAGGCTGTAAAAAATTCTTCTTGGTTTTTTAATTAATAAAACTTTACCACCTATACTGTGATAATCTAAGGAGCTCTAATAGAATAAAGCTGTTCGATCAGCCTTCTGTCTGTAAAAAATCACAGCCCATAGAGGAATTATTTCCATGAAGAGAAATTGTACTCAGTTGATTGCATACATTGTGGAGCACAAGCAAATAAATAACATGTAATTGAAATTTTGTTGTTGGCTACAGTTTACGTCTAAGTGACATGTGTTTATCTTCTTCACAGTTCATACTTCACTCCAAGTATTTAAGTTCTTATGTAGCTGATGATCCAAGGGGAAAGGTAACAAACGTCTCCTAGTCTATTCTGAAACTGTGTTGCAGGACAGAGGAACAGCAGTGAAATGGTAAAATATAGCCTCAAAGAGCTTTGAACACAAAGAGCTCAAAATAGCCTCTCTGCAGCATGTGTAAAGTTTCCTTATTTTAGAGAATTGAAGGAATCTGAGGAAACATAAAACTTACTGAATGTATCTCGGACTGAGGAATTCAAGAGGTGAGAGGAACCTATGTGTCCACAGCATCTGATCTGCTTTTTGAGCATGGAAACACCAAAACATCAGTTTTCCTACTTATGCATTTTCTCACCTATCTGCAGCAACTTGGAATTAGTAAGACATCAGAGTGCACTCTGAGTTCACAGAGCCACTGCCTAAAAATGGCTTCCAGCAAGAGAAAACTGCAGTTGTTTAGTAAAGGAATGGATTTTAAAGATCTAGTGTGGTTTTCATAACAAGAGGCCCATGTTGATAGTTGATCAGCTCAAACTGTAGCCCGCCTTGTGTTTCTGACTGATTAACATTAGGAGAAATGCCGTACCAAGGAAGAAATTCTTGGAATTAATTATTTGCATCCTTCTTAGTTCTTGTTTGTAAGTAGCAGATAATTTTATGCCATCAGTACTTCAGGATTTTCCATTATTAGAGAACTCTTTGGATGCTCATGACTTTTTTCTGAAAAGTGAAGAGAGTGGAGTCATAACCAATATAATCATCAAGTACTTCATATTATGCTCAAAGGAAGGATAAGAAGCAGGAGAGAAAGCATACTAATGGCTAAAGGAGTGAAACCAATCTTTTGCTTTTCATAGAAATGGCTATGAATGTATAAACTCTCCCAGAGGTTATAAAATCTAGTTCATGATTCCACTTTTTTAGACATTTAGGAAATGGATTTTATAAAAATGAAGCAGTTGAAAGCTACAGTGAGCACATTATACTTCTGCTGCATTGATAAAACTCATCTGTGTAGAATGCTGAAATTGAGGATCAACATAATGTTATGAAAGGTTTAAGGATTAAGGGTTATCACATCTAAATATGTTCCAAAATGAAGATATCTTTCTTTGAGTTTGTTTTCTATAACTAAAATAGCAACATGTGTGTAGAGTATGGTTTAGTACCAACTAGAACCCTGATAATATCTAATTTCTACTTTTTCTTTATCCTTGGTTTGTTTAGCTATTGGAAGCCAAAATCTGCCCTATTTATGCTAAAAAATGCTCTATGTATCTATGCTCTGTGTATCTATGTTTTCTTACCCTCTGTATTTTCTTACCCTTGAAATACCTTATTTAGTTCAACAGAAAGATTAGTTCAAAGCAAAAGCAGTAGAATCAATTGCTGGAAGAATCATGTAGGGCCAGCTCTTTACTTTCCATAACAAAGCACTTAGTTACTGGTTTCCTGATCCACTGCCATGATACTAACACGAGTTACTATAATTAATGACATCACAGTTTGGTTATTAGCATTAAATTGCTCATGAATCTCAACAATTCACTCAGCTGTGTAGATCAGAGATTTTGCAGTGTTTAATAACCTTTTTCTGCACGGGTTTGATCGACCACTACTAGTAAATTTAACCACCAGGTAACACTATTGTTGTACTCCGGTACAGAACTGGACATATTTTATCAGGTAGAAAAAGAATATTAACTCTCAGAAGCGGAAGTTTTACCAAATTAAAAATTTATATTTCCCACTTTTGTTCTGTCTTTTTCAGTTTTTTTCCTAGTCCCATCTTGAGGCCCAAATAACTTCTTGCGGCAAAGTTTAGATATATAAATTTTTAAAACTGTGTTACCTCATTTTAATTTCTCAAAGCAACTGCCAACAACTTTCATCTCAGAAGGAATTTCTCTCAGCAACATGCCTTTCAGTTTTATTTTTGGCATGATCATAGGATCATAAAATATCTTCAGTTGGAAAGAACCCATAAGGACGATCTAGTTCAACTCCTGGCCCTGTGCAGGACTCCCCAACAATCATACCACATGCCTGAGATCTTTTTTGTCTGACAAGAGTTTTCTAGTGACATGCAATTTTACATATGAATAGTTGTTTTTTTAAATGATGTCATTTTTCTGGATGAAGGGGATGGGGGGAAGGTGAGTGTGTAACTGATACAAAGAGATCTGTGTCAGTCCCTCAAGCAAAGCAATGAAAACAACTGTGTGCCAGAAAAGAAAAAACAAAGAAATAAATAATGTGCAAATCACACCTTCTCTCCACCATAAAAGTTTGCCTATGATAGATTCTGTTGCAAATCATAGATTTATAGAATATTTCAGGTTGGAATGATCTTTGAGTCCAACACCTTGCTCCTTGCAGGACTACCTAAAACTAAACCATTTGAGTAAGAGCATTGTCCAAGTGCTCCTTGAACTCTTACAGGCTTGGTGCACATCATTGCTGGGGGATGGAATTAAGGTATTCTCCCCTCCAGGAAGAAGGGGGTGTGGCTTCAGTTGGAAGAAAAAGGTGCTGCATGGAGGTTCCATCACCATTTTGTTGTTTGGTATATCAACCTGTAGTCTCTGCTTTTTGTCTCTCTCTCTCACTGGAGGGGGTAGGGGAAGGGGAGCTGCTGCATGGGGCTTGTACTGGTTTGAAAGCAAACCAGTGGGAGATCTCAAGTCAGAATTACAATTTAATAGGAAAATTAAGATAAAGGCAATAATACAGAAACACTGGATTAACCTGACAGAGTCAGAGTACAACCTGACACCCTGTGGGTCAAGGTGGTGGTATCAGTCTGATTAAATGGTGGCTGCAGTTCTGTTGAAGTGATAGATGTGGTTCTGTTGAAGCGGTGGTCCTGTAGAAGGGTCTGGTCTTCCTCTGAACACCCAGTGGTGGTTATGCAGCTCTTGTCCTCTGGGAATCCAGCAGGTAAGGGCTGCCTGTGGTGTTCCAAACCTCAGATTATATCCAGCTAGGAATGCTTGGTTCCTCCCCCTGGGCGGAGCATCTCACAATGGGATGATGTAATTTTATGAGTCATGCAGTGAGGCTAGCTGGCCCATTAACAGAAGATATCCCCTGGAGGGAGTCCTCAGGGATGTGTCCTGGAAGAGATAAAGAACACTGTCCCACCTGTTTTTAGCAGCTATGAAGATGACGATAGAATACATACTTTTGGTTACATCTTACACTGTAACCTAAAACAGGCTTAACTTCCAGCTGGGCTTAAACCGCAACGACATTTAACTGACACCCAACATGGGACCACAAAGGGTTGAGGTAACGACAGATCTGCTCAGGGGGAGTTGGAAACAATTTTGATCTAGGCATTTGTGTATTGGGTGTGGAGCCCCCTGGTCACAGTGTTGCTTGGTCTATTCATGTGGATGTGGTCCCTAACCCTGTATATATTTTCACATGTGCTCCACCCAGTGTTCTTTTCCAAAGCAGGAAGAGGGATTAGGGTTGCTTTGTTGATGTACTATTTATGACATGATAACATCAGAGGCAATGAGGGTCATTTGGGATGTGTATTCAGTGTTGGTTTCCTGTCCTGGGCTCAGGTGCTACCTCTGGAAATTCATTAATAATCATACCCAGACTGTATGGGGGATCAGGGGAGGATGATTTTCCCCAGCTTTTCACCCCCTTTTCCTCCTTTAGGCCTGTTACAACAGCTTTTGAGAAATTTCAGTTATTTTGGATATTAAGAAAAGCATGTTCCTATTGCTGTGTCTGCCGGGTCTCCTCAGTCTACACCATGTTTAGAGTCTAGAAAGAGATTTCTAGGAAGGTCACTCAGAGATCTGTTCCAAGGGTGTTTAGTTATGAGTGGTCTGAAATTTGGGAGAAAATGAGCCAGTATGGAGGGAAAGCCTCTGCTCCAATGGTTTGGGAGTTCATCCCTGAACAGCTGCAGGACCCTGATAAAGCAAGACAGTATTTGCAAGGAGAATGCTGCAACAGTTCCAGAGAGGAGCAACTTACTGCAGTGTGCTGGGCCCTGGCTAGTCCTTACCGGACACGGTTCAATATTGGACAGCACCCTCAGGGGAAAGAGGAGGGAGACAGACCAACAGGCACTGTGGCCGTTCAAACTGCAGTCTGAACCATAGGAACAAACTGTGTCAGTAGGAGTTGCCCCTTTACAGAAGAAGAAATCCAAGATAAACCACTTTGCTTGGTGAGGGAATAAGAGGAAGCAGGGCACTTAGAACAGGAAGAGATGGGGACAGAGATAATTATTCAATCCCTATTCCTGGGTGAGCTGTGAGATATATGAAAAGATTTCAGCTGCCACTTGAAGGAGCCACTAGTGACCTGGCTGCTCTGATGCTGGGATATTGTGGCTCACGATATGAAAATAGATGGTCAGTGAAGCCAAGCAACTGGGATCCCTGTCTCAGGATGTGAGCATTGACAAGGGGATTGGGAAGAGGACAGAAGCTCTCAGCCTCTGAAGATGACTTCTATCAAGTGTGAAGGAAAGGTATTTTCTCAAGGATGATCTAGTAGTGTACCCAAGCAGGTGGAATGCTATGGAGAAAGGTTTCCAGTACCTGAGAGAATTAGCTATGCTGCAGGTAGTCTATAGAGATTCAAATAATGAGCAGTCCCCTGTAGATCCAGATGAGGTTCAGTGTACCATACACAATCCATGTGGTGGAAGTTTGTATGGAGTGTACCATTGTTGTACACCAATTCATTAGCATTGATGTCAATGAAAGGAGAAGAGTCAGGTCGCTTCAGACTACCCAACTCCAGCAATTTGAAGACCACCTTTTCTCCCCTCTGCTGACCTGCATCTCAACTAAGAAAGACTATCCAAGACTGCAGACAGTTTTAAAGGACTTGAACAAACTAGAGAGGAAATGTCCCATGCTCCACCAATATGGACCAGAGTCTCTGCTATTGGGACCAAGTGCCTCCCTGCATGAGAGATAAAGTACACACCATGAGGTAACCTGTGGTTTTACCTGCATTACCATGGAGGGGACGTATGGAAGTGGGATGGAAAACCCACCTCTGCCCTAGCAGCACAGGTGTGTGAGTTGAGAAGAACAGACACCATAGGAAATTCTTCAAGGATAAATGCCACTCCAGTTTCCAGTGGGCAACTCCTCAGACAGAATAGGAGGGCTGATATTACTTGCAATTCTCTTGAAGGGAGCTCTAGTTTATATTTACAAGAAGTGAGCAACGAATACTATGACCAGAACTAAAAGGGCCCTGCCTCCAGCCAGGTATGGGAAAGGGAAATTTGATCTATTGGACTGTCTGGATCCAATGGCCTGAAATATCAGACCCACAAGAGTATGAGGCTTTAGTTGACACCAGTGCACAATGTACCCTGATGCCATTGAAATATGTGGGGGTAGAATCCAGGGGTGACAGGGAGATCCCAACAGCTGACTGTACTGGAAGCTATAGTGAGACTGACTGGGAATGAATGGCAAAAACACCCAGCTGTGACTGGTCCAGAGACCCCATGCATCCTTGACATAGATTACCTCAGGAGAGGGTATTTTGAGGACCCAAAAGGGCATCACTGGTCTTTCTTTTGGGATAGCTGCTGTGGAGACAGAGGAAATTAGACAGCTGAACACCTTGCCTGGTCTCTCAGAGCACCCTTCTGCTGTGAGACTGCTGAGGGTTGAAAAACAACAGGTACCAATTGCTACCAGAACAATGTACCCTTGACAGTACCGCAACAAACCGGGACACCATAATCCCCATGCATGAGATGATTCATCCACTGGAGAACCAGGGAGTGGGCAGCAAGACTCGCTCACCCTTTATTAGTCCTGTATGGCCAGTGCNTGGAGAGTGGAGACTGACAGTGGACTATCACAGCCTAAACAAAGTCACACCACTATTGAGTGCTGCTGTGCTGGACATGCTGGGACTTCAGTACGAACTGGAGTCCAAGGCAGCAAAGTGGTGTCACCTTCAACATGACTAATGTATTTTTCTCCATTCCTTTATCAAGAAATCAAGGCCACAGTTTGCTTTCACCTG
>VZTA01023352.1:0-55374 GCA_013398855.1 Mohoua ochrocephala | reverse complement strand
TTTTAATGTTAAGTGTTTTAATTGATGAGAGGGGGGGCGTTTTCCAGAAAATTCCAGGATAGAAACATGATGACACCAGCATTTGGACTAGACTGGGCGCTGACCAATCAAGAAGGATCTTGGGAAAATGATTGGTGAAGAATGATCCTAGCAAAGGAGCCAGTCGGTGTCGAGTAAACGGACCAGTTGCAGGCAGATTCAGGAACAGACCTGTACTGGGATTCTTGGAACGTGGTGAACAAGCCAGGCTTAGCTGGGCCTGTTTGTCCTGAGTGCTGCAAGATTAGCATGGTTTAGAGCTTGAAGTGTCCTTGAGGACGGGAAAAGAGAAAGAAGAGCGGTTTCGCAAGAGGAAAAAGGAATGTTCAACAAGATACAATAACTGCAGAATGGGGGGAGAGAGGACACTTGTTTACTGCATGTTAACCAATAAGCAAAAGGTGGATACGTGTGATTGTACCTAAGTAGCCAATTCTAGAGTAGTTAAGGTGCGTGAACAGCTGATGACCAGTAAACAATGCTATGTAATCCCGCTTGTTTTGAACAATAAAGGGGAACGATAGTTAACCGTGTCGGTGTTGGTCGTTACTCGGCTCCCATTCTCAGGAAGGACCCTGCTTCACGGCCCAATGGGGATCAGAGACAGCTTATAAAGGCTGAGCAGTGCTTTGTACCTGGGCCTTCACTGTCGTGGGGAGCACCCGGTGTTGCTTTCGCGCGCACTGCGAGGTCTGCCTTGCTATCAGGAGTAGAGGGCTCATCCCTGGCTTCAGTTCTCAGTTGTTTAAATAAATTCGTTAAATTTTAACAGCGTGAGACCATCATTTCTCACCCGCTCCACCGTGGGCACCTCCCCCAGGGGCTGCGGGGGGATCTCTGCATCCCCCGTGGACCCCTGGGCTGCAGGGGCACAGCTGCTTCACCATGGTCTGCACCACGGCCTGCAGAGGAACCTCGGCTCCGGCACCTGGAGCACCTCCTCCCCCTCCTTCTCCATTGACCTTGGTGTCGCCATGTTGTTTTCCCTCATGTGTTCCCACCTCCTCCTCTTCTCTGACTAGAATCCAAAACCTTGTGACTTTGTTTTGATTTTCTTCTTAAATATGTCACCACAGAGGCGTTACCAAGCTCTCTCCTTGGCCCAGTTTTGGCCAGCAGCGTGTCTATCTTCAGAGCCATCAGAGATTGGCTCTGCTGGACATGGTGGAAACTTCCAGGAGGTTCTCGCAGGAGCCACCTCTATGGCCCCCCTGCTACCAAAAACCAGGCCGTGCAAAACCAATACAATAACTTACCTTTCCTAATAATTTAAATCATATTTAAATCATAAATAAATCATATTTAAATTATTAAGATATTGTTAAATTATCTTGAGCTCGTATCTATTTAAGATCAAGTCTCATTAAGCCAATAAGAATATTAATTAGCTAGGAGCATATGTTCATTATTCAAGCATGTCATAACAATACGCTATCAATAAAATCATGCAGATTATCCATGTCCCTTTTCTTTGAAATGTTCATTTAACATCAAACATTCTCTGTGATTAAGAGAATTGTTTATTTTTGTCCAGAAAACCAGTGCTGAAACATAGTGCTAAACATCCCTAGCCCCACAAAAATGATAATTTATTTATTGCTGGTTTGCTGGCTTTTTCCCCAGTTGTCCTAGGCCATATTCACTCATTTATGAAATGCAGTTCATAAAAAATATGAGTTCCAGCTAAATCAGATTTTTTAGATTCTCTTCATGAAGCACATAAAACCAGTACATCTCCTCATTATTTCTGCACAATTATAAAGCACTAAGTTACCCTAATGTGCAATATATTAGTGACAACTTCTAGATCTCACATAATTGTGAATTTATTTTTTTTTAAACCAACAAACTTGCAGAATATTCCACCAGCAAAGAGCAGATCTTTCCTGGAAAAAGCATTTATGGAGGTACCATTTTCTGCAAAGCCTTCAACATTTAAAAGGACTTACCAAAAAAAAATCAGCAAACTCCTGCAATAATCTCTCTCAAACATCACCCAGTGCCAAAGCTCCTTAAAGCTTGGCTACAAAATATTTGAGGTCAAGATTTTTATTTTCAATTTGACACAAAGGTCTTACAGAGCTAGAGATAATTTCTGCAAGTTGGGATATATTAAAAGACACGTGTAATCATGCTTTCTCAATTTAACCTGGAATTTTAAAATACGTATTTTCTGTGCTTAAAATCTTGAGTCTTCTGCCTCTAGCTCCAAGTATCTCTAAAGTATAATAAGTCCCACTGGTCTAATTTCAGGTTAGCAGCTCATTGGTTCCTGTTAACAAGACAATTTTCCCAAGCATTTTTCAAATCTACTCATTTAATAGCATTATCATTGTCTTCCAACAGTGTTAATGGACTCCACGAAAACAGACCTTTGCAATGAATATGCCTGCTCTCACCTCAGCTTTTAAACTCCTTGAAGAATTAGGCCCTTAGAGCTGAAAATGTAATTCATATGTCAAGTTCTGCTTCCACTGAAATCAAGAGTCCTGTTGGCCTCTGTATCTGTCCAATGTAATCAAGAGCAAGAACCTCATTATGGCCGAAACCTGAGCTTTATCCTACATTTCTCACATAATGAGCATAAAACCTTCCTTCTGCTCAATGCACAACCCTGTCTTTGCACTCCCCACCAGTACAACAAACCCTGAGAGACCTCTCCGACTTACTCATTTACACCAATTCTCCTCAAAAGTCAAGAGGGAAATACATGCTCTATCTTGTCTGCTTGCTACTTCTAAATCAATCCCTCAGACACCCAAATAAATAAATTGCTATTTCATCAAAAGACAAAAAAGAAAAGAGTTACTGGCCACTCATGAGGCATCTTCAAGTAAAGTAATCCTCCTGAATGTTTCATGCAATTATAATTCACATACTACAGTGATTTGTATCAAACAGAAGATGAGGAGAGACATTATCTTTTGAGGAAATGTCTGAATATTCGATATAACTCTATACAGCAACAACAAAACATAATCAGATATTGTACTGAACAGCCAGACTTGTGGTTTAATGAAATCAATGCAATTGATCCAGAGAGGATTTAACACCAGAGACCCAATCATGCTGTTTGTAGTCTGATTCTGAGACATTTCCTTGGAATTAAAGAGCACGGGCTGTGTCCACAGCTTGTTTTATTCAGCATTAGGATTGGAATGTGGATCTCCCACATAATGAAAGCAGTAGGGTTGTCACACTTAGAAATATCACGAGTATTGTGGAATGCCAAAGCCATTTCCCTCCTCTTGTTTATGTGCCTACACGCGGGTTCTGTGGTGCTGGGTGAGAGCAGCTGCTGCGTGTTCCGCAGAACCCCTTCGCTGAGGGGTCCCGGGCGGGGCCAGACCCCTGCCAGCCAGCTGTTCTGCACCCAGGGCTGTAATCGCCAGGCACCTCCCTGCGCATGTTGGATCAGGTGCCCCCAGAGGTGGAGAGGTGGCTCCCGGCCTGGACAACCGTAGATTTTATTGTGTAGAACCCCAGGGAAGAGAAAGGTCCCACACGGGTGTCCCAGGAACAGAGAGAGGGAACTTCCCTTTGGCTGGGGGTTATAAGGGAGTCCCGAAGGGAGCAGGGTAATACAAAACAGCCAATGGGGAGAGAGGGAGAAAGGGGCGGGTGATACAAAACAGCCAATGGGGAGAGAGGGAGAAAGGGGCGGGTGATACAAAACCAACCGATGGGAACAGAGGGGCAGGCATGGGGGGTTTGGTTACACCTTGCAGGGGTACATGAATATTCATAAGAGTGGATGGGAGAGGCTTCTTACAACAAACCTGGAGGGGGCTTTCTTGGACCCAACCATGGGCCCTTGGTCTTTTGATCCCCCCGCTGCCAACTCATTGCAACACCCTCCAAATTGTTTGTCTTGGATGCATCGTGTTAGAAGAGGCTGTGAGTACTCACAACCTGAACACAGAGTTACTGTTGAAATCTCCCATTTACCGAATAAAATAACTTGTTAGATGCTGAACCTCCCTGAATCCCATCACCAACAGCTAACAGAAAGCCATCTAACAGCAGCTAGAAAAATTCTGGGGAGAAGCTTAGATTCTACCTGCTCATCTTCCAGATGGTTCCTGTTTAAGAAAAACAGAATTCACTGAAGTTCTCTCTATACCACACAGCAGCAGGGCTTTCCAAGGTGATTTTGCCACTGATTACACACTGTAGGGATGGATGCAGGAGCAGAACTCTCACCAGCACAGTGGAGAGTGATTAGGAGGCTGCTTGGAGACGGCAAAGGAAACCTCAGGTGGGGAAAGGTCTGGCTCTATAACTCGTAAGGATGCAGCATTGATCCTTTCATGGCAATTTTTCTCTGTTGTCTTGGGATTTTTTTCCTCCACTTCAGTAAATACACCATCCCACCTAATCAGAAGAGACTGACACACAGCTGGGTAGGAATCATTAGCTGATAGCACCCAGAGGCTTGACAGCATTTACACAGAGCACTCAGTAATACACATTACTGAGAGAGAGGGGGCTGAAATTTAACACCAGTCCAGCCCTTAAAAATAAATAAAAATCCTTCTATACAGTTTGACTTTTTCCTCACTGAATTCTCCCCAAGGCTATTTTTAGTGAGCCCAGCTGCAGGGGCTGGTACTAAACATCAATATAATCTGTAAAGCCAAGCACTGTCACTGGCACTGAGAGACAGGGCTGCCCTCCACAGAGCCACATTTCTGCATGAAAGGGGGCATGAAAGCAGTGTCTTGTTCCTTTAGAGGATGGTAATAACGAACACTCTCTCTCCAGGACAGAGAGGGTCAGAATGTACACAAAGGTTTTTAATTTCCAGCTTTAGAAGCCCCAGCTCTCTAAGGAGGGCTTCACCTCTCCAAGGAGGTGGCTGCAGCAGGAGCAGGGAGAGGGGTTTTCAATACCCACACACACAGAGCCCCTTCCCAGTCTCCACCTGAGCTTCACCAGTTGCCAGGCAACAGCCACAAGGGTATTTTCCCCCATATATTAAAAAATGAACAAAAAAATTGGGTGCAGCTTTGTGTCTGTATAACCAGATACAGGTATAGACACACAGCTTCCAGGCACAGGCAAGCAGGGAGCTGGGTCAGGACAGGAGAGCAAAACCTGCACCCCCAGGGAAAGCCCTGGGAACCTCTCCCCTCAAATAAATACTTTTTTTTGTGAAATAGAGCCACATCATCCTCACAAGCCTGCCCTCCTCCTAAACAGGATTTTTTGGGGGGCTGGCAAAGTACAGGTTTGGCTCTGCCATGAGGGGACAAACCCTTCCTAGGCTGCGTTGGAGCCACAGGCACCTTATGGTGGTGAAGAGGTTCAGTCCAGTGTCCCTGTGACTTACTGGAATGGAGGTGAATTGTGTGGGAAGCAACAGAAAACATTTTAAAAAATTAATCCAAAACAAAAGCCCAAACTTCCTACCCAAAACAACTTCAGGTTTAAGTTGCTGCCTTTCAAAGGCAGACACAGGCTGGGCACTCCTGGCCCTGTTCCCTCATTCTCCAGCCAATCCAAGCTGCTGTGGCACAATTTCACCCACGTGCCACACAGAAGCTGAGTTTATAAATGCTTAGTGACCAACATTAATCTGGAGTTACCACAATTTATTTGTTGGGTAAACACAAGGGAGTGTGGTTTTGGTGACAGGGTTCTCCCTGCCTGCAAAGTCACATCATTTCCCTCAGATCGTTTCCTCATCACAAGTAAAACTTTGGCACTGACATGAACCTCTGGAAAGAAATTTGTGTAAAACCTGCAAATTTCTACTATGGACAAGTCCTGCAGAATGTGAGACCCAAAACCTTTTCAGTATTGTGTCCTTGAAGCAGCATGCAGTGTGCTGTGTGATCTGCAGAGATGAAAGAAAAAAAGAAAAACAAGAAAACACTCCCACTTTTTTTTCTTGGTGTTCCCTGCTACAATAACCCACAACACACTCACAAACTTGAACACGAGGAACACACATTAGAGAAAAGATCAGGAAGGAAGCCCCAAAATACTTTACACCTTCTATACCTCTGCTACTTTTAAATTATTATTCTATTCTATATAAAAGACATTTTCAAATGTGATGTTTAATGACCTGTTTTTCTTGTTTCATTTTGCTTTGGTGTCAGATGTTTTTCTCATTTATTTTAGAGAAATAAAAGTATGCAGGGAATCAGAGAGAGAAAATATGTGGAACTCAAGTTGTCACAGTCTCCATACATTGGTGTTGATAAAAAACTGATAAAGGAATATAAGGTAAGATTTGAATTTTAAGAGGGGGAAAAAAATGCTCATAGTGTTAGGGGCAATGAGGGACATTGAGAGTCTAATAAGAGTTAGGATATCTCTGTACCACGATTTGACAATTCCTATGTGATGCTTTTTTACTACTGGCCATCTCATTGTTGAGAGCTGAGAAAAACATTTATTTATTTTTAAATCAAAGACCTTACGTTATTGTATCAATTTATTTGTACCAGTTTAACCAGTTATTTCCTTGCAATAGCAGACAATAAACAACAAAGACCAGCCTCGGCACAAAAAAAAAAAATCTCTACATTGATATCACTGCTCTTGAAATTCCCATCTCTTTCACCCTGTTTAGGCACATCTACACCCCTTTAACTTCAAGCAAACCAGAACCAGGAGTCATCTCTCTTCATGGTGTTTCCAACTCACTCAATAGTAAGGATTGCTGGAAATTTCAGAAAGACGGACTGCAAATCTTTCTGCTTGTTTATCATAGCTGGTTTAGAAGCAAAATTATGACCAAAATCCCTTTCTTGTAACTCCACCCCCTCAGAACATTAAGAAATAAACAGACTTTGGTAAACCAGACACGGTAAATGGAAACTTTAAATCAGAAGGTTTCTAAACTTGCCCAACTGCCTTTAAAACAAAGCATTATTCTACTTCATCCGTCATTTCCAGCATTTACATAACAATGTGAATTAGAACACTATTAACTACCTGTCCAGTGCAAAACAAATGGTCTGTGTAGAAGCATACGGCTGATTCCAATCACTTCATTCATACTCACATGAGAATTTTAAGCAAATAACTTCATTTTAAATGGAACTTCATGGCTTTGGCAACTCATTCCAAAAGAAAGCACAGATACAAAGCAATCACAAGATTTTTTTTACCTTCATTCATATGTAAAGTCGGAGTGAGGAATGCTCTAAAACCACACAACATCTGCATTTCCCTGACGTGATCTTTTTTTGCATGAATGTTTTGACAAGCACAGTCCTTGACTATTACCATTTTTAATGACAAGAGATGAGAGAGAGGAAGCAGAGTGCAGATGCTGATCTGCAAAAGCAATTAATGCTACATATTTTTCCCTCCTGGAGGTTTATCATGTTACTACAGGAAACCTACTCACAAAGGAAGGGGTATGATGCAGGTCTGAACATCTGTGGGCAGTTGCAATGTACCTGCCTCTGTATCGTCCTTAACGAGAAGCACAGCAAAACTCAGACCCAGTTCATTACATCCTCTTGTGTTCATAAATCCATTCTATTTAGAGCTGGGAAGTACAAAGAGAACAGGGTTAGAAACCTGCATTTTACCAGTCTGTCTGGAAGGAAGGGCAGTCACTGATCTATTCAGTTTGTTTCTAATGGGCCTTGTGGAAAATTAAAACTCCAGCTCCGCATGTCTCACCAGTGAGAGGCTTTCCCATTCTATTTTTTGCCTAATTCACTAATGAAATGAGGCTTCAGCAATTACTGTACCTGTGTGTCTATCAGTCCTTGTAATAACAACCTAACTTGTTGTCTAGCCTTAATAAAGGCAGCACAGGGGGAGCAGCCTTTAAGATATTAATTTCCTACCAGTCTAATGGAATAATTGATAACTCCCTCTCCAATAAAACCTCTTTTCCCATTACAAATTCTTCAAGGTATTTCAACAGAAGATGGGACATAGTTTTACTTACTTAGCAGCCTACATTTTCCTCCCTGAATACAGTTACTGTGAGTGAAGCTCTCAGCTTGTTACCACTTCATAGATACGCTCTAAAGGCATGTAAATCCCAGCCTTTTAACAGTGGCCTTCCCAGGTAAATCTCTACCAAGTACTGGCCTTAATAACCATTGGGAGGGGGGTTTTGTTTACAGGCTTAATTACAAATTTTTCATATATTCTAAACCAGTCTAACAGAAAAAAAAAAAAAGCCCAATATTTAAATTTTTAACAAATGTTTTTTAATTCTCTTGGATAGCATCACAGCAAGAAATTACAGATGAAACCGCTTTTGGCTTTGTACCTATGTGATAATTTTGAAATAATAAATATCCAAGGAACACAACTTCCCCCCATGCCACAATGTTTTCAAGCTAAAGAATGGTCCTGCATGCAGAAAAATCAAATCTTTGGAAAACGTACAAACATTTTAGCCAGGGGAAGGTCAGGAATATGCCTCCCTCTGCCTCTGTCCTCTGGTGTTACATTACCTATTATTAGTTCAAATATTTGTCACAGTTAAAAGCTGCAAATCCAACTTCAGGCAGCTCACACAAGTCAGCACTATGTGGTCTGCTCAATAAAATTACATCAAATAATTCTATCAAGAACTAGAATATATTATTATTCAAAAGAGTACCTGAGAGTAAGGAAGTAGTTGTTAAATGCTCCTAAACAAGGAAGTGAGAAGTTGCTCAGCCTGATACACCATGATCAGCAAAAAACTGTATTACACATCGCTGCCATTTTGCACATCAGGTCTCCAGAGTCACCTGTAAATGACTCCTAAAATTGCTGTGACCATCCAGGGGCTCTGGACCCAGACCAGACACAACCTCCCCCAGCATTTTCCCTTAAATCTGCCTCCCCTCAGCCTCACTGTGCACAGTGGAGCTGACAGTTAATCAGAATTTGGGCAGGGAGCATTTGGCAGATTTGATCTGCCCTGGGACCCGAAACAAATGAACTCCATTTTCAAATGATCAGAGGTTTGTATGTTGAAGAGAGACGTGGGCACCTTGCTAACATGAAGAAGCCATAAAACATGAATTATTATTGAAACACATTTTGCTTTAGAACTTTAAATGATGGTTTGGGGCTTCGCAAGTTGCAATTTATGAATAGTAAACTGTGATTGATTTGTTTTCCCCACATAATATCAAATCATCATCCTGGTATGAGCTCAGCAAAGGCTGCTTTTAATGGGGTGAAGAACTACAGAGGTTTCTCATCAAACAAATGTGGAATAGGAAATCTGGTAGATTGCAAATATGCTACTAATTATGCAATTAACAGAATCATCCTTCTTAAATCACTGTGCTTTTACTATGTCTTTACTGGTTTTGGTGTTAAACCTCACTTTCATTCAGATCCTTACAAAGGGCATTGATCTCCCCCCTTTTTTGATCACTGTCCACATCTGCAGTTGCAGATTTTATTTGCCATTATGAAAAGCAAAGCAGCAGAGGATGACATCTCACCATAAAGCAGGTGACATTCCCATACACCGCACAAGAGAGCCAAGACACCCAAGTCAGGGAGAAGGATACCTAAACATTGGGTACTGCTGTGGAATATCCACGGGAATATCTCTCTGATCTAATCCAGGTTATTTGCTTTAAAAAATCCAAGCGATCTGCAGCCCAGCCAAAGTCAATTCCAGGTATTTCAAATCCCCTGTCAGTGCATCTCAGGCAGTGGGCTCTCTTTCCTTGCCTTTAATACTGTGACAGTTATGAAAAGAAAGAAATATACATATATATGGTTATAGTTATGAAAGAAAGGAATGAAATCACAACAAAAATGCCTTACTGGAAATAGTGATTTCTTTATAAATCTCTTTAGAGAGAAACTTCATTCTTGAAAAGGCCTGAATTGTCAGAGAACTCCAGTCTATGCAAGGTGACAGCTATCATCCAATCGGCAGGTGAAGTAGTGATTATAAGTTCTTTTTTCTCATTGATGTGTAGTGAATACTTTGATATTTCTGAGTTAAATAAGTCCTGTATAGGAGTTTTGAATGCTTAATGAAGCAGAATCATCTTTAAACAGCATCTTCTTCTCCATGCACCCTTCCCACCCCTTCTTCCAATCCCAAAGAGCTTTGGATTTCTAACAAGTTCACCCACAATCCTCACCTTCCAGTTCAATAGGTGTTTTGGTAATGTGTTAGTTAAGATAATTTTGCCTTTGAGCAGGTGACCCACCATCATAATGGGGACTAGGAAACAATGAAGTGCTTGATTTCTACACAAAGTCCAAAAAGTTTCTTTGCCGTGAGTGCAGGGGTGGAAAACACGGAGTACTTTGACAAAATAAAGTTCTACATACAAAGGGATTTAACACAGGGAACAGGTTTGTGCTCGGTGGCTCCAGTTCAGCATCTCCCAGGAAAAGTTTTATTATTTATTAAGTCTGTGCAAAAGTTTTGTCTGTGCAAAAGTTTCAATCAAACTGCACTAGTTATAAAAATACAGCTGAAGAAACCCGAACCAAAGTATTCACAGTTTTCCCAGCAATGAGGTTTGTCATTCCAATCCAAGTTTAACACAGTCTGCAGTGGGAAAAAGGTATTGGTTTCAGGGCTGGCAGTGCCAGCAGAGGAATGCTAAAATCCCCAGTTCTCATCCTCTTTTACAATGTCCTTCTGCAGCCTCAGTAAACAAGGGTAAGTCACACGAAGATTTGCTCAGCATCTGTTGATAGCTCTAAGTAGTCGGTGCTTTAAAAAAAAAAAAAGAAATCAGATTTTGTCTGCAAAGAAAGATCTATTTAAGTGTCATTAATCTGGTGGTTGTTCTAACCTCCTCTGCCACGATTTGAGGATAACAGAGAAATGTCATAAGGAAATACGTCTTTATATAAACTCTCTCCCTCATTTTCAGTGTGAAATGATATTAGATAATACTCAGTTATCACCCACTGCCCCAGGATATAAACAGAGTTTTAATGGATTCATGCAAGAAATTTGTGGAAGTCAATCCCCTGTAAACAGCTCTTCCTATTCTATCAAAGGCTATTTCAACATCAAGCAGCACCAACCACCTCCCCTGGTGAATCCAATTTTGTATCTGCAATCACTGCTCCCAGATGGTGGATATTATCAGTCAAGAATCTGCTTTTAATAACAACTTGTTTGATCTGTACAGCCTCTTGCAAGGAGCAGATCCCTCAGGCACAAAGTACTTTTCACCAGTATTTCTCAATTATCATAAAAGGGGGCTGCATAACCCCCGTCTTGAAAAGGTTCTTCACAAGTTTAATTTTTAAAAAGTAGAAAACAAAACCAAATGCAGATTAGGGCCAGAATAATTGAATGCCTTCCAAATGTTTTTAGTTAAGGGTCAGCAAATATAATATCCATAAATAGATGGACACCACTTGAGCCACCCAAACTTTTGCCCTTTACTTTTCCAACTGTAGACTTGTTTTAACTACAGTCTGATAACTGTGGTCCAGTTTCCAGTTTCTTGTTCAGAGTCAGAGCTTTAAATTCAGCTAAATCTTTGTCTTAGGTTACAATGTAAGATGTCACCAAAAGTACGTATTCTATCACCATCTGTTGAAACCAGGTGGGGCAGGGTTCTTTATCTGTTCAGTGACACATCCCCGATAACTCCCTCCAGGAGACACCTTCTGTTCATGGGCCATCCAACCTCACTGCAGGGCTCATAAACTGCATCATCCCAGTGTGAGATGCTCTGCCCAGGGAGAGGAACCAAGCATTCCCACCTGGATAGAATCTGGGGTTTGGAACACCACAAGCAGCCTTTCCCTACTGGACTCCCAGAGGACAAGAGCTACAGAACCACCACTGGACCTTCAGAGGAAGACCAGACCCTTCTACAGGATCACTGCTTCAACAGAACCACTTCAAAGAGGACTGCAGCCACCACTCAATGGGACTGCTACCCCCACCCTGCCCGGCAGGGTGTCAGGTCCTATCCTGACTCTGTCAGGTTAAGCCAGTATTTCTGTATTATTGCCTTGTTATATGTACTAGTAAAGAACTGTTATTCCTATTTCCCATGTATTTGCATGAAAGCCCCTTAATTTCAAAATTATATTAATTCGGAGGGAAGGGGTTTACATCTTCCATTCCAAGGGAGGCTCCTGCCTTCCTTAGCAGACACCTGTCTTTCAAACCAAGACAATCTTTAACATCAATAAATATCTATATTACATATATATACACACACACATATATCTACGCACATATATATAAAAAATATACACAGGATGAGTTTTACACACCTTTGTCACATAAGGTGTGCTATGAACAACTCCTGCACACTGGAAAATTTAGGCACCACAAATTCTCCTGAATTGAACTTGCTCAGGAAGATGCATGTAATAAACAGAAGTGAACAGAACTTTGTTAGTTAAGCCCTCTTGAACTTACGGGGGAAAATTTGCCTTCCTTACTTCGTATTATTTTTAAAATGCACAATTCCATTAAGGTTTTCTTTCAGGGTCACTAGTCTAAAATACACTGTTCCAAATGGGAAACAAAAAGAGAGAAACTGAAATGTTTTAAGACCCAAATATAAATGAAACAAACAGTTAGCTCTCTTCAACCACATTTTCACCAGATGGGAACCACAACTTTTGGAACGTGATCAGGATTTATTAAACAACTTTTGCACCAGCAAGAAGGAGAATATCACCAGTATTATTTCATGATCTCTGATTTAGTCAATACATAGGGCCTTTTAAACACTTTTTTTTTTTCTTCTCAATGTACCATTTAACAGTAGATTCAGATTCCATCTCTTCCTGGAACACATCTGAGCACATTTGGAAGAATTTAATGTAGAGAAGCAATAGAAGACTTGGTTAGAGTTTTAAGCCAGTCTTGCTCTTGGACTTACAGATAGATGGCAACATTACTTTATCAGCACCACTGGCAAATCTTGACTTCTGAAAGTCTGTATTTCCATTCAACATATCTTCTGAGCCTGTTTTTCCCAGAAATGGGATAGCTTTTCACGCTCCATCAGTTCACGGCACATTTGCAGCTATCATGAGAAGGAGGGCTCCACTCACCAGAATCTATTACCTGTACAGAAAATAGTCTGTGTATTTTTTTAACAGCTCTAAAATACTCTAAAGAAACTCAAAGTTTGAAAACTGGTTGGTCCATGTTCGTTCTCTCATTGATTCTGTGTCAATGCAAGTCTCATTCTGCTGGGTTCAGTGTAAGTGAGTGGAGCTTCATAGACCAACCTGCACTGCAATGCTTAGTGTTTTATTTGTATATAAACATACATTTTAGATATACATTTATATATAAATGTAAACAAAATCAGTCCCCAATTTCACGTCAGCATGCTTTGAATTTTAATCAATCCCTTCAGGGCAATTGGAGGTTATGAATAGAGAAGACAAGTTCTGTGCACTCATTTTCAGAGCTTTACTCTTATTTAAGCATCCTTTATTTCCTGCCCTTCAATTTGAGTGTAAAAACCCTTCCTGGTTTCATGTCAGCAAACTCTTGATCAGAAACCAACAACCAGTGAAACATCACAAAAACATTTAACCTCCTCTGAATCATCTATATTAAAGAGTATCACATGTCAATACACAGTAATGTCTAGAGAAAAACAGACAGTATGATAAGAATTGAAAGAATTTAAGTTTAAAAAGACAAAAAAAAAATCACATCAGAAGCATTGTTCACAGAAAATGAAATGTGTCTGGGCTGTTGATACCAGCATAAAAGGATAGGGTGTGTGGAGGGCAGCAAGGAAGAAATTCTAAGTATCTTCTTAATACCAAGAATTGTCAGCTAAAAGCTTGTAAGCAGGATTATTTTTTTCTTTTAAAGAGAGTCAGGGTTGTGATTTTGAGTCAGGAATCGTGGAAAGCACTGCCTCTAAGGCACACAACCCCACAGAGCAGTACGGGGAGGCTGATCACATAGAAGAAAAGTGTATTCAAGACATTCTATAACTTCTCCATGAAGACAAACATCGGTAGTTTTTATTTCTGAGACCTGGGTGTGCACTCAGAACTCTGTTGTGATGGGTTAGGACAGCACGACGTGTGTTTCACCATCCACATTTCTGCCCTGGTAACACGGGGGATTGCACAGAGCTCAGCTCTGCCTGTGCAGTTCCCTCACGTCACCATAAAAATCAAGTACTGCAAGCACGGCATGGATGGATTTTGCATCAGTGCCTATAAGTCTGAAGCAGAAAAAAAAGGATTGGGTTTTGGGATACAGAGAGCTGCATTATGAGCTACCTCTTGTGGCTCAAAGGGCCATCAGTTGCCAAAACATGCAGTTTGTGGAAGAAACAGGGAACTTGTGCAGCTCCCCATCACACAGCCCTGATGGCCCTGCCCCCAGGATGGCAAGAGGAGAGCAAAACCCACTTAACTGAGGGCTTCCCAACAGCCATGGCATTAGGTAATCCTGATTTCAAATGGTGAAATTATTAATCTTCCCAGGAGTTTACCAATCTATATGGACCCTGAAATAATTTTGTGTTTCTCTTCCAGACTTCTAATGAAAGTCCTTTCAGTGAAATGCAGCCAACTCATTTCCCAGTATTATAAAAGCTTGTGAAATGCTCAATTTTTATTATGTGATGATACCTTTTATAAAAGCTTAGCAAAACAGCAGTAACCACTAAAACAACCCCTTAAGAGAGGCTCAAATCTATGCCTGGTAAAAGGGTTTATAATTATTGCTGCATTCATCAAAACAAATCTATTGAGCAAACAAATTACAAACACAGAAGGTTCAGCTCTTATGAAGCTTTCCTTTATGGTTCGCCCAGCAGAATTGGACACATTAAAACTCTTCCAAACTGTGAAGGAGAAATTCCTCTCGTGAGTGAAATCATGCTGACAATTCCCAGCTGGATATTTTTTGTTTTTCGTATTGATATTTGTTGTGCTCAGGGGACATTAGCAGCAAAGCAATAATGGAAAAATAGACCACCACTGCTAATAGTCCCTAACTGCTTTAAAAATGTGGTTACAGCTCGTGTGCATATATATATATATATATATGGTAGAGATAATAAATATATTAAATACATATCTAAATAAAAATAACATGTCATTGGGCAATCCTTATTGGTTAAAGTGGTGGAGGGGGGGAGAAAAGCTCATCAGAAGCTCCTAAAGATCATCAGAAGCTTTTGCTGCAGAAGAACTTGCTCTCACAAAAATTATCTCCCCAGCCTCATCCCCACGTCCCTCAGGAGAACAAACAGGCCCCCAAGGAGAAAGACTGAGAGAAGAGTGTTTCACTGCCTTCCCCAGCACTTGTGTTTATTCAGGGGAAATTGCCCCCTACTCACAATTAAAAGCTCAGATTTCACATACCAGTCTCCCTTTACATTTTTTTGAGCAAATGGTCGCAATAAGAAGCTGCCTCAATTCCATGGGAAGAAATGCCCCTTTATTGCAGGGAAGAAAATAACTTTCCCAGCCACTTTTATCTACAGGACTAAGCAGCAGCTGCAACAAGTAAAAGGGAGCTTCAGATCTCTGCTTGCAGGTTGCTGGAGTTATTTTTGCGACCCAAATGTGGTCTTTGGATTAGGGGACAGAAATGGGATCAAGAACTGGAGAGTCATTTTCCTGTCTCAGGGGGTTTGCTGTGCCCCACTGGTCAAATCTCTGAACCACTTTGGGCCTCCCAAATTTTTGTATAATCCAGATTTTTGTATAATCAGGTTTCTAACACTTCATAACCCTCCATAACTTCAGAACCACCATGGGGGTAAAGCCTGATTGAGGCAATTAAAGATCCCCACGGCAAGGCACTCCAAGGAAATACAAACTGTACAATTCTTGCCTAATAGCAGCAGAGTCCTCAGCATTTCCTGTGGCACTGATGTCTGTTAGGATGGGATCCCTCAGGTTTTGGAGCTCTAAAACCACCTGGAAACTGGGACAGGTTTCCTAGTGCTGACTTGCCTGATCTCCACAATGAGGCGGGAAATTGTTGGTGCAGAGGAACAGAAGTTTGTCACAGGTCACCCTCACAGGATTTGTGTCCAATACCCCCCACTGAAGACACCCCACAGGTGCCCTGTGCTGCCTGGCTGTGCAGCCTATTGCTGCTGCACGTTTGGCATTGTTTCATGGTTTGCTGGGTACTTTTTCAAACACACAACATTTGCTGGTTCTGAGTTTTTTCCAAAACTCAAGAGCATTCAGACCCCACAAATTTTGACATATACCTCCATGTAACAGTCAAGAGGACTGGGAGCTGGTGTAGTTCAGAAGCATTTTCCAGCCTGCTGGCAGCCCTTCTCTGTCCCTGATCAGCCAGTCCTCAGAGTGGTACCAGCCAGGTTCCTGAAGGAACAGCCCCAGAGCACTCCTGGAGCAGGTCCATTCTCCATGTCTCAGAGCTCCTGAACTATTTTCCCTCCTCCTCCCTGTTGCTGGGAGGTCAGAGCAAGAGAGAGAGAGCTGACTGTGTGGGGGGAAGTCCTTAGGAAATTTAAGCCAATAAGGAAAGCCTAATTACTTTTGAGATAGACAAAGGCAAACAATCCATGAGTTTGTTCCCAGGACACATCTACCCCTAGAGGAAAAACTCAGTTTGACTGCTCAAACAGGTGGTATTTCAACCCCTTGCTCTACCATCTCCCCACCCCTGAGAGGAGTCAGACAATGCCATCAAGAGAGAAGGGGCTGTTTTCCACAAAATTATCAAAACTATCAAAAAACCCCAGTTCTTCTCAGCTGGCAGCACAGAAAGAAAGGCTGCCTACGTTTTTTCTGACAGTTTTTAAGAAGGAATTCACAGTTTAGGGTCCCAAAATAACTTTAATCCCATGCACATTAAAAAAATATCCCAATGGTATGACAACATAGGAGAGTTAGCAAGAGATAAGCAAATTTTGTTTAATACATTTTCACAAGAGAACACATTGCTACACCAAATTCAATACAGCCAGCTCTGCATTTATAAACCATGAGCGAAGCCATGAAGATTAGATTACTTCCCCCCCCACCTTTTATTTAAAGCTGAGATTCCCATGGTTCCAGGAGATCAGATTTCAGTAAAAACAGCAAGCACTGCTAGACTGCCATCCCTGCAATCAGCTTAAGTGCCAAGAAACGTGCAGCAATGCAGTTCCAGGCTCCTCTTCCTCTGCTCAGGTAATTTCATTTCTGTGCCTGCCTGCTCCCTTTTTTTAGAAGTTGAATTATTGCCCCAAGCCCTGAGGTGACCACCTGCTATCAGTGCAAAAGTAGCTGTGGTGTTTCCTGGGTACCCACAAATACAACCTCACACTCATTTCCTCAGCAAAAGAGAGTGTAAGCCCCATCTTGCAGGAGACCAGGTAAAGCATCACCAGTTTAAATGACTTGCTCAAGGCCACAGAACTAAAATTACCAAGCCAGAGCTGGAGTCCATTTCATCAATAACTCAGCCCAGTGCTCCTGCCAGGTGATATCTCTGTTCTGATATCACTGAAGTTCCATGCTTTCTCTAACTGCAGTCATTTTGAAATGCAGATAAACACAGTTATGAAAAGATCCAAACTAAGAAAAGACACAACCTTAAAATCGATTGCTTTTGACCAGAAGCACCGATATAAATTTTTCTGCAGTGGGGATCCCACTAGATCCTACCTAATATTGTCACTGGTTGCCACTTGCAATCCGTTTGGCTGGCAGAACCCACCAGTTCAGCAGCTGATGTATAGGTGTTGGAGATTATTTGATATTTGCTGCTTCAACCTTGTCTCTTTAAATAAAACAATACTTCTTTTGATACCAACTGAGATGGTTCCTCCATGCAGTACAGGAATAGGTAATGCTGTCTAAATACATTCTTCAGTCTTGGCATGAGATGATTTAACTGTATTTGTTAAAAGGAAGAAAAAAAAATTTTTTAACAGTACAATAAAGCTGATTCCTTCACCAGGAAAAAAAAAAGCACATGGATTTACTTTATGACTGTAGGCTAAAGTCATATTATTTTTATTGAAATTGTAGTATATGCTGGTACTAGAAGGAATTACTGCAAAGGTCTCAAATCCCCTAAATCAAGCCCTGCTTCAAATAAGGTCATTGGCAACATGAGGAAATCCTTTGAAGATGTGTGACCCTGATGGATCCACACACAATGGAGAAGGCCCTGCACCAGCATGGCAGAGGTGACCAGGACTAAATTGCCTACAAGTATGTAATTGTCAAATATCCTTACTCAGATTTTGAAACAGAATCTGCTGAAACATCACAATTTTTCACATTTCACAAGAGCTGCACTGAAGGCTTCATTTGCTCTAAGTGAATTCTGTTTGTGTCATCAAGCCTCACTTTCCAGCCCTCTTCCATACCTTTCCATATACATGGTGTCATTAATCTCCAAAGCATCACCTACAGTCCACATGTGCTCTTTAACATCACTTCAGTACTGCAGAGCACTTAATTTCATCAGCCCAGCACAACCAAAATTTGAATTGCTGGAGGGAAAAGTTGTGATTTAGTAGCATTAAGTTTTTTGTCACCATTGTTGAAATATTACATCAAAGAGGTGGGATTTTCCTCCCAGAAACCTACAGGAATGCTCTGAATTTACATTACAGCAAAACCTAAGCAGAAAAATGCCCATTTACTTGTATTCATTGCCACAGGGCTAGTCTGACAGTGGTTGAAAAGCTGGCTTTGTGGTTTTCAGGAGATCGGTTTCTCACGTGGAAGAACCAATGCCTTCTGAAAAAAAGGTTCCTTTTTCTCCAGCCTCCCTATACATACAAATAAAAACCACTTTGCAAGAGCCTGGCCCATACCACAGGACAAGGGGAGCCCACCCATTGCTGGAGGTCATCACCTAGAGGATAATATTTGGGAAGCAAATCAGATCTTCCAGGTACTTAATCCCATTGTATTTCAGTGGAGATTTGTACCTTATTTAGCTTCTGACTAAAGCTCTACTCTTGGCACTAAATAATACTTGAAAGCATAATTGCATTTCTGGAACTGAGGCACAGCTCTGCCCCGTTGGCTCCAGTGAGCACAGTGCACATGAAATTGGAAGCTGTGCTCAGCTGAGCCCCACACGAGCCCAGGTTATGTGATGGACAACAAGAGAAGAAAGCTGAGCTAACACAGAAAAACAGGTGCAGCATCCAATTTGGGCCAACTTTCCTATTTAAAAAAGCTTTTTAAGGGTCCTCAGGGTAACTCTCATTGCTGTTGCAAACATTAAGTCTTTGTGGTGAAGCAATGAGTTCCAACAGACCTCTCAGACAAAATTTAGTATTTCTATTTTAAATGAACAAGCTGCAGAATAGGTAAAGCCCTTAACTGCACCTGAACAGCAGTTCTGGCAGAATACTGAGAAAACACTTAAAATGTTTTCAGGGCGGGGGGGAAAAATGTGACTGCTGATTTAAAATCCCTTTTATGGCTACATTTATTGCCATTCTTATTGTAATGTCTAGGCTTGCTCTACTGCATGAGCCTCAGGCCTCTCTCCCCATCAACTTCAAACAGGGAATTTATTACAGAAATAAGTGTGGCTTTTGCCAAAAAAAAAAAAAGTAGACTCAGAACAGTGCTAACTGCAAGCAGCCCTAAAATACAGAATGCTCACACAACAGCCCATTAAAAGCCAGCCCAACAGAACTAATAAGCAACTATCCCAGTTACTGAAAATGCCCAACACAACGTATTTGCTTTCCAAAGCTGCAGATTATTGTCATCATGTGTGAAAAAAAAAAAAATTCTGATGTTTTTCTGTTTACAACAGGTCCCCTCTGTGTGCATCTGGCAGAACCTTTATTAATGGGAGGCGGGGTGGATTTCAGGTCCACAGATCAGGAAGAAACAGGAATAAATGATGCAGCATGCCAAGGGACAGGCTTCCTTTCAAGCCAGTGACAGCTGAAGCAGCCTGGCTTTGGTACCTTGAAGGGTCAGAGATAAAGTGGGCCCCGAGCAGCTGGAGAGGAGTCCCAGTGCAGAGGATGTTTTTAACCTCTGCTCCAAACTTCCAGCAGAGTGAGGCAGGAGGTGATAAAAATGAGTATGTAACGAGCCACTGTGCCTTGATGGCTCAAGATGGACTTGACACTGCCAGGACAGCCATATCAGTCTGAAATTGTGCCAGCTCTATTAGAGAACACAAACCACATTCCATTCAATGTCAAAAAGGAAACAGAATGGAGATGTGCCATAGGCAGCAGCTATGGTAAAAGATAAAACAATGCTCTGCATTCGGCTTTGAATCCAAGCTTTTCGTTTCCCTACCTTGGTGACAATTTGGATCCCACAAAATCAAGAGGATTTAATGCAATATCTTATCTTTGTAATTTCTTTTAAGCAAAGAAATGAAACAAAGGACTAGTTCTTTAAAACTAATCCTTTCATACCTGCTATACTCCAACCAAGAAAAAGCTATTTCTTTCAAGGCTTTCATGTCTGCTATGCCTTGACTCCTGATCTCCAGGACTAAGCTTAAGACATCTATAAAACAAAATGGAGATTCTGGCACTTCTACTGTTCATATTTAGCTTTACAGAGTTCAGAGGGGCTCTTTATGGGGAAAAAAATCAATATTAAGAGCTGACACTTGGGCTGCTGATGTTTATTATACATTACTAATTTATTGTTAGATTCAGCTTTTCCAGTGGACCCAGAGGTGCTTCTTTACCATTCCAGCCCCTCATCTGACCTCTTGGGCTCTGATTTCTCCCTCTAATTCTCTTCCTTATGCCCCTGCCTTGCCACAGAGCCACCTCTGCCTCCCTGCTCCACTACATGATTTTCCTGGTCACTATCCACTCACACCTGGACCAGAACACCCAAGTGGTGGGTCAAGGAAAGAAAGCAGCACTGCAAGTTCCTGGCTGCAGAGAGGAAGAAAAGACCCACACGGGGAATAAAAAGCCAGCAACACCATCAATTGGTTCTTTTTTCCACCTATTCACTAAACCATGTATATATTTAGCCTACTAATATCACACAGGCTCCACAGATAAGCAGAAAATTTCATTCTTTCTGGTTTCAGTCTGACTTGCGCAAACTGCATCACCCCAGAAATAACAATGCCATGACAACAGTTAAAGGAAGGGATCTAGAGAGCTTCATGTGGTGCTAGACCACAGCACAAGCTCAAGCCAGTAGAAATACCAGAGAAAGACGTTGCACTGCTTCCTGCTGCTGTTTATTTGTATAATTAACTGTTGTCCCGGCCTCAAAAGGTGATGAGAAGGTTTGCAATCGTGGTGCTTGAGACCAGAGACCCCTCCCTTCCTGCTTTGATTCTGGAGAAAAGTGCAGCTGCCTGAAACATGCCTAGTGCAGTTAATTGCACCATCTTGGTCATGTCCTCAGTATCCCACTGTGCCAGCCCCCATCCATCAATGAACTACACACCCTTTGTGCTCTGGGGTTTAGTGGTACCACAGGTAACTCAGGCTATTCCCCAAGTTTTAGAAGTCCCCCAATAATTCCCCCTTGTTAGTGTATTAGATGGTTGTGCTACCAAACACTCCCAGTTATATCAGGACACCAGAGTCCTGTACCTGGAAGTCAATATGGACCCAAATTACTTTCTCATACCACTCTCTTCTCCTACCTTTGCCCTCACGATAGGGGAAAGCACAGCCTGTTGTTCCTGTGTTCCTTTGTGCTTTCCCAAACTTCTTTTGCAACCATTTCTTCTAGCAGGTGGCCCAGGGCAACCACTGAATATCAGATACACCATTCACCCTTGGAGAAGGCACTTAGGAAAGACTGAAACCCATGTCTGGTGGGGCAACAACCCTGTGGGCCTGATCAGAGCCTTCCAAACAGATGGGCACAAGCATAGGCACGAAGAGACGCTGCACAGACAAAGTCTGATGGCTGCAGGCAGGATTTCCAGCCAAGTTCTGCCCAAAGGATGCCTACCCCGGATCAGCGTGCTCTGCTCCAGAGGATATCGTCCTCTGCAACCAATCCTCAACTTCCCCTCGCTGCTGCAGCCACATGAAGTGGTGCCTGACCTCTGCAGATTAAGAGAAGCAGAGTCAGGTGGAGAGCAAGGTGTTTTAATGCAGTGATCACACTGTGTGGGCTCTCTGCTCGAATCCCCGCAGAAGAGGCTCACAATAACTGTTGTTTCTGAAATAGTTACATCAAAATCAGCACACAGAGCCGCAGCCAACTCTGATAACACTTCCATATCCATTCACACAGTAAGAAAAATGGGGAGAAAGGAGAGGAGCTATTTTACAGGATGTGAAAATGGAGCCTGTAGCAGTGACGTACTGCAGAACTTGTAATTTTCTCTGTAGAAATATTTCATGTCATGCCTCTGACCCGTGAAGATAGTTTAACAGGGAACATTCCAAACCAATTTTTACAGTTATTTTTTGCCCTCAGGACTGAAATATAAAAGTAACCAGACAATTTGTGCAGCTTCTGGTAAAAGAGATGAAATAAAAAGGCTGCTATTAAACAGCTTTATAGTAACTACAGTATGCTGGAATCATCATACATATATTAATATAATACTGCTGCCTTCCAGTTGCCTCAGCCCTCAAGTGATAAAGATAAACCAGAGAAAGTTATCCCAGCAATTGCCTGGAGCAGTGAACAGTGCATTTACATACTGCACTGGGCATTTGTGGGGTTTAGGGAAGAAATGCCATTTAAACAAGCACATGTACATTTTACATACACATAGCACAGCACCTTTCTCTACCTGCTGCACCATTTATATTTTATGGGGATCTTTGCAGCCCAAGGAGCCCCGTGTTAATTTAGAAGCCACATCCTGCAGAGAGGGTGGATGTTTGTTCTGTGATTGCCATCTTGTGGCCACAGAAACCTGTCCTGCTCCACATTTACTGCTCCCAAACAAATCCGTCTTGGAAGAGGCAACCTTTTGGCTATTCCTTGAGCTGTAAGGTGTGATTTAGAGCTCTGGCTGACAAAAAGACAGGTTGTGGTGTCCTTGTGAACAGCTCAGCCAAACGCCCAGCCCCGTGCACCTAAATATTGGTGGGGAAGGATGAAGGTGAGCAGCTCCCGGGTGCTCCACGGCTTCAGCACAGCAGGAGCAGCAGCTCACTCTGCTTTCCCAAGAGCATGGAAACAGCCTCCGGTTGTTGTCATTAATGATATCGTTAAATCATCATTTAATGACTAATGAAATACAGCTGAGGTCACACAGCAAGTCACTACAAGAAAAGAATTCAGCAGTTCTGGAAGTAACAGCTTTTATCCTTATTTCATCCCACCTGGGAAAGTGCACATATGTTGGTTTAGGCGGAATTTATCATCTCTTGATTGAACAAACACCAAATACTGTTTTCGATGAGTATCTTAAAAAAATACATCTCTGCAAATATATACATTACAGAGTGTATTGGTTAGAATTCACACACTGCTACACAGCATAAGCACAAAAAAATAAATTATTAAAACTGCCACCCACAGAGTGTCTTGCCATGAGTTTAGGGTATTTCATATAGTGAGACACCACAAATCTGAAGGCAAATGAGACTTTTCTGCTGTGGTTATAAAATTTATCATGCAAAACATCATTTTATCCATGCCACCAACTGAGTATTTTGATCCTTGGTCTCAGACTCATTGTGTAGTTTAGCACATCTCCAGCATGAAATATGAATACATTGTAATTCCAACAACCACAAAACCCAGAGGCAGGAGCTTGGAAGGATTCCCAGAAAGAACTGTGAGGGAGAGAAATCGCCCAAACTCTTTAATGCTCATTAAAGGGACAAATGTAATTCACTCTTAGATTTCCCTAACAGGTTTCAACAGAAAGAGAGCCTTAAGGCTTCCTAAACAAGAGTTGAAAGGTTAAACAAACAAATAAAAAAACCCTACACAAACCCAACAGCAACTCCTCCCTTAAAAACCGCCCTTTAAATTGGGCACCGTTCTAGATCCCAAAGTTTGCTGATCCCTTTATTGTGGTCTGATCTTTTCTGAAAGCATCCACCTGACCCACCCCACAAGAGATTCTTATTTTGAGAATTCCTATTTTAACAGGTGCTGGTAGGTGCTATGCAGAAAGCATAGTTTTTAAAAATCGTCCTAAGGCCTCATTATATGAATATGGCCAAATGCAGATGACAAGATACCTGTTATCTTTCTTCTTTGCCTCTCCTGAGATCTGTTCTACCCCCGTGCTTGTGTCCTCTAGAACTTCCAGCTATGCCAGTTCTTGCAATAAATTACAGCACCCATACATCTTACCCCTTCTGTGTCCATAATGTAATACCACAAGACGTTTTTCCCTGTTTCATCCCCATTCTGGGATATTCCAGTCAAGCTCTTTTAGCCTCCCCTTTTCCAAAGAACTGACTGGAGAAACAGAAACATCTGCTAATGTTACCAAACCCTTTCAACCAGGGCATGGCATTTGCAGTCTCCCAGCACAGATCAATATCTAAGTGCTTTCAGAACAAAACCAGCTCAATTATTCCACCCAAGGCTCACACACAAGGAACAGACTCATTGGTTTAATTATGTGGGGGGAGACCAGGTCTTTGTTTAAAAAAGAAAAAAAAAAAAAAAACCCAACCCCACTACATCAGGTAGACCTTTCTCCTGAGGTCAGTGCTGACCCACCAAGCACAAAGCAGGAGGGCATCAGTGCTTGAGGCAGTCCTTTACCTGCTCCACAGACAGAAGGGAGGAAAATCTACAGCTAAATCTGTTGCAAATTGGAAACAGAAAGAACCCCACGTATATACCCAACACAAACACTGCTTTCCTCCTCCCTCCAGGACACGCCTCTCCCTCAGCCTCCCATCCCTGAGCCATCCTGCTCTCACTGAGCTGAGCAGAGGACAACAGACACCTCTGGTTCCCTCCTCCTCCTTTTCTCAGTGCTCTGCTGGAGAACAACAATCAATACCGAGTTCACAGAGGAGAAACACACAGCTTCAGCCAGACAGTTTTTCCCATACTTTTCTAAATGTCCTCTGCAAGCAGTGAGAGCATCCACCCTGGGCTGCAATCCCAGCTGCTCCGTATTCATCTTCGTTATGGCCCTTGGAGCTTCGACACCCGGCCAAACCCACCCAATTAGTGCATCTCCCTCCTGCAGCACAGATACTCCATAGCCTCGGATCAGACTCAATTTGCTTGTAGAGAAAAAGAAAAAAAAAAGGCAGTAGAACATTAGGTGTGGATTTACCTCATTGTGAAAAAGGAACTTTGATTGTAAGAAAAATAAAGCTTTGCAGTACATTAGAGAAAAGTGAAGCAAAGCCGTACTGAGAGAGGCAACTAGTAACAGATGTAATCAAAAAAGCCACTCCCAATTCCACTCCAGATCTGCCTGCAGCTGTGCCTCACAAATCCAGAAGCAAAGCAGCAAAGGGCAGAGAGGAGCCCCGAGCCATCCCAAACCCTAGCTCCCTGCACACACAGCCCCGGTGCAGCACAACAGCCAGGAGCCACATCTGTGCTTCAGAAATTCCCTGAAAAACAACATGGGGGGATGTTTTATCCCTTAAAGCTTTGTTTCAACTGACCTAAAGCAAAGAACTTCTTATAGTAGCCAGAACTCAGATCCACTGGTCAAAAGAATTACATTAAGGGGGGGCCATAAATACCCTCCACACACACACACATCCTTGCAGAGCAGGCTCTTCCCTCCAGATCGGAGCCTCATCCCTGAAGCTGCTCTAGTTCTTCAGAAAAACAACCCTTTCAGTGCCCTGAGAGGATGAGCAGTTCCCTACCCCAACATCAGCCGTCCCTGCTCCCTCCCCAGGGAGGAGGCAGCTCCCAGGCTCAGGCTGCTCCCTCTCCCTGCCAGCACAACCAGGAGGATGCAAAGAAAATCTTCCCCTCCACTGCTCAGTCCCTCCCTCCCCTAAGGGAAAACAAACACAAAACCCACAAAGCAAACAAAGCTGATATCTTCCATCAAAGCCCTATTCAGAAAGGTTCCCTCAAGTTCAAGAAAACCAAGGGCTCCCAGTTGAAAGCCATAATTAAAATCAAGCCTTGGAGGCTGTAGGTGGCTGGAACTGGAGCACACCCCCCAACCTCACACTCGCTTTCTCCCCAAAGAATGGGGATCTCGGAATTACATCTGAGTCTTTTGGCAATCAAACCTCAAGGGGGCAATGGCACAGAGACACACTTTAGTCAATCCCCAGCCCCAGCAATACCAGAGACAGAGGATTTACCCCATTGGAGTGATGGACACATTAAGAATTCCAACAATGAGCATTGTTTAAAAAAGATAACGCCAAAGGTCTCCCTCTGGGGGAACTACACAAATCACAAACTGGCTTTCTCAAGGACATTCAAAATGCAACAATAAAACTTCAAAGAAAGATAAGCACTGAAGTGGGATTAACAATGTCCAGCACCTTGAGACGTAATATGATCCAAAATTAACATGAGCAGCAGGAACAGCAAAAGAAATCCTGAATACACTGGTGTAGATTTTCCTTTAATTTCGGGAGGTCCAGAAACAGAAGAGAGATCTTTTCCTCTAGGTCTCCCTCTTCAAGTCTGACCTTTGAGACATTAGAAAGAGGGTTAGTTCCATTGTGTGTATGATTTCCTTGGAAATTTTACTGCGCTCTCGTAGGAGCCAAACCAGCTGCTCAGCACCATTCCAGTGTTTATTGGGATGCAGGGCACAGACTGTTCACAACCATCTTGCAAGGCTGACCACTGAGGTGGTTCTTTAAGAACGGCTGCTTGCAGGAGCACATTTCCACCCCACCCCAGCTGCAGAGAGAACGAAAGCAAGGCTGCACATGGCCAAATCTGTGACGTGGTCATGTGTGTTTAATTCCAGTAAACACACTGAGCCCTCTCAGGTAAAAAGTTGCAAAATATTTCGCAGAAGATGCAATTAAACTGTGCTGTAGGTGACTTCAGTGGGGTCATTGAAGCCAAATTTAGCAGCTGGCCACAGTGACCAGTCCTACTGAGTGAGGAGAGGACAGAGAGAGGAGGACAGCTCAGCCAAGGCTCATGAAGACACCTGGGCCACCCAGTCCAGGAGCTCAGGCAGGTGACATTAACTGCCCTCTGTGGCTGTCACCATCTCTGTGGAATGCAGGAGTCTGGGCAGTTCTTTGGGACTGGACACCTGAAGTTAGGTTAGATTAATCTCAGCTTAAGTGCTTCAGTAGAACTTAAAATCTTCAGGGTAAAAAAAAAAACCAACCAACCAACAAACCCAAGCCACCAAATTATTTATTATTCATTTAGTTTGAAGAGGAAACAGAAGCTAAACATCTTTCCTAATGAACTTCCAGTATTCTATCTGTGATGTTGACTGCTGTTACTGGTAATACATCCCATCAAACAAAGCATTTCTTTTAATTGGCTCCTTGAGTGTGTGATCAGTTTGTTTCTGCAGATCTTCGACACATCCACATAAGACAAAAACTGCAATGCTTGAAAGCCAGGTTACTGTAAATCACCAAAAGTGACAATGTTTTCATGAACTTACTTAAATGGCTTTTTTCCTCCTGATTACAGCACCTCTAACACCACCTGATAGCATTCTCTTTGATCCACTCTCTGACTGCCACAAGTTCACATTAGTTCAAACTCAGTGTTGGTTTAGGGTAAAGTCTGTGCTGAATTTGGTAACCTAGTTTAAAAAGACCTTGTCATGACTGTATTGAGTTTCAAAGGACTGTGCTGGTACCCATTTCACTTATGTAGCCCAGCAGTAATTAAAATATTTTTCCTCTCAAATATAAATCTCTTTCTAAAGAATAAATGCTATTCTTAAAATGCAAATTAGCACACCCAGACCTTGTGTTCTCAGAGACATGGCTAATCAATATCTAATGTGGTGAAAATAAAACGTTACACGTGTTTTCTACAAAGGTTAAAAATTCGGAACACAAAACTGTGAAGCTGTGCTATAACAGGCAAAATGAGAAAGAACAAACAGTGCATTCAGAAATGCCAGCAAAAATGAGAAATAAAAGTGAAATGAAAAAGAAATAGACAAATAATTAACTGCCTCTATGATCAGGCTCAGTTTGCAGCCCCCACCTCTCGTTTACACTGACAGACACGGGTTTGGGGCACCACATCGCTCACCCCATCCCTGGCCCTGCCTCAAACAGCACTTGCCATTCAATGGTCATCAGTGTGAAAAGGAGTCTGAATGGATTTCTCGTTATGAAATTACTTCTAGTGGCAAAATATTGTCTCAGATACTCCAAAGAGCCACAAAAGGATCATTATTCCTTAAAACAAAACAAAACCAAACCAAACCAAACAAAAACAACAACAAAAAAAGACTTTACCAAAATTTCTCTAAAAGGGTCTAATAGCTTCCTTTGGTCTGAGGAGGAAAATAAACCCAAAACAACAACACAAGAACCAAACCCACAAACCACATAATGGGGAAAGGGAAATGGTTGGGTTTGGGGTTCTTTTTTTTTTCCCTGTTTTTACATCACGTAACATCCTGACTCCCGACAGAATATTTTCAGTGGAGAAATAAATGGTTTTCTCAAGTTCATTAAGATGAACAGGAAAAAGACGAGTGCCATCACGTGGCACTGAAGTGTGTAAAATTTGTGTTTATTTTCTCTAAATGCATGGCATTATTAAATGCATACATATAGTAGAAAAATCTTATAATTAAAAAAATCTGTATCTGCCAGAAATCCTCTGAACTTACAAAGTCAATCAAATTTCAGAAGCCTCAGCCCCCAATTAATTCAGTGTAACCCTCTTTAAATAATGCTATGTTAAAGATAAAGAGACATGACTGAGAATTTCTGATGCATCATTACTTAATGAAAAATATTAATAGCTCGTGAAAATTATGTAAATTAGGAACAAAAAATGAAATTGATGATTGGAAGGAATAAAACCAACTGTGTAGGGACAATTTGAATGGAGAAGGAGTAGCCCATACTCAAAGAGAAATTGCTTTACTGGACAGCTGTGCATGTGAAAAAAAATAAAATAACAGTAACAACAACAACTCAACTGCACCATGCCCACAAATCATAAGGGGATGCTGCATGAGAGAAAACTCCATGGCTCTGATGGGAGGTGTCAATCAAGGGCGATGCCTCAAAATCACTTTACTAAACATGAATGCAGAAAATACCACACAGAGGGGGAAAACAAATGTACCAAGCTCTTTTTTATTATATCCCAAGACCCCTAAACCTGAAGGAGGAGGTGCCTCCTGTTTAATGACCAATAATGAGGAAGGTTACAGGGTCAAATTTGTCTCTTTGCAGGACTAGGATGTGCCTCACTGGAAAAAAGTCATTTCCATCAGTGCTGCCCACACAGTAATAACTAGTTTAAATATAGTTATTAGCCTCATAAAACCTACCAAAATTAGAATTGTTTTGTTTAATGACCAGCCATTTCTTAACAGCTGATGGCACCTACTGTGTCTTGTATCATACTTCTTATTAAAAAAAAAAAAAATCAAGGGAAAAACATCACTTCAAAATTCAACATCTTGGTCTTGTTTATGCTCATCTTCAATCAGCTCCTTCAGCCCCCCGTGCAGGTGCACAGCAGCAGCAGACCCTGACACTGTGGCAATGGGGAATTTCCTTTGTTTTCTCCCAAATTTGTCCTTGTCCTCTGCATCTCCAGTAGCAGACCCACAGTCACGGTCCTGCAAAGGCTCTAATTAGAGGAATGCATTAAGCTGAAAGCACAGCCGTGTTTCCTGGGGCACTGGAGGTGGATGCTCTGGAAACACAGACTTGGAGCACTCACTTCGGTGCCAGCAGGAATCCAGAGTGCTGCCTGCAGGCTGAACTGGGAATGAACCTCCAGTCGCTTTTGTAGGCAACACGTGGCACTTTCAAGCAGCATTACTCCATGTAAACGTAAGAAATGGGGATTTACAGCTTCTACTTCTGCTTCTGCCTCTCACAGAACTGCTTTAAATAAGCCTCCCCAACTTCCCTCTGCTTCAATTTGGGAAGCTGAGAAACGTTGGATGTAAAGTATTACAGAAATGCACTGTATTCCCACTCTATCACCAGCTTCAAAATATTTCTGCATAAAGTGCTATCTTTTCCCCGAAGATTTTTATCCAAAGAGACAACAATCCAGAAGCAGTGTTGAATAGGTGCCTCTCTAGACACAAAAAGCCCGAGTCAATTATGTGCATAACTATGAGCAATTCTAACTTTGAACAGACTTCAAATGAGAAAATACAGTGTTGAATTTACATCAAGTTAAAAAAACAACCACATCTCAAATTTACTTCCTTTCTTTTTTTTCTCCACTGCTCCAGATCAGGCTTTGTATTCCTACTGTACCCTGTCCTGTGACAGGAAACTACAGCATAATTACCCCTTTTATCAAACCACAGGCTTTATCTTAAAGCCAGATAAGATTTCTGCCTTCCACAACTCCAACAGGAAAGTTGTTTCCAAACCTCACCACATCAACTATTACAAACATCTTTCTTCTTTCAAATTTGTCTATAAACAGTGGCATGGATAAATATTCTTTGCACCATCATTGTCCTTCTGTTTGGATACCACATTTATTTACTCTTCTGAGAGGGTTTTACCGCAGGGTGCCCAGGACAGCACCAGCCCATCTCAATCTCAAGATCCCAGCACTTCTCTGCAACCCTTTATGTTCATTATCCATTATCAAGTTCCATTTCCTTGCCCAAATCCCCAAAATTAATAACACGGATATTGACAGATAATCACTTTTCCCTCACCTTAGCCAGGAACTGGAAGCAAGGCATTGTATGTGAACATAAAATAGGTATAGATGATGAAGGAAAAGTCTTCAACACTAATAAATGCACAATGATTCATGAATCAGTTTTTTGGACAGATGACAATTAATTCATTTTAATTGCAAGAAACAAGGAAAAGTGTTAACTGAAAATACTACCATATTGTTCACCTGTTTATTTTTGTGGTCTGTTTTTCCATTATCCAAAAGGAAATGGATAGACTTCACTCAGAGCTTCCAATTTACACATGTTAATGTTATTAGTATACACAGATTACTGAAAATCTTCAGGTTTTACTTGTTTGGCCACGTGGATTCCCAGACTGCTGAGTAAGCTCTGAGTCCTGGCTCACAAAATTTGTTGTTGTTGTTGTTGTTTGCAATATTCAAGACTACTGTATGTGCAAACAGTGTATAAAGAAAAATTAGCCCGATTTCCATGTGTGTGAAAACACATTTCTAGACCTTTAAGTCAGATTGCACTTGATAGGGTGTCTCAGGCTTAAAGTAGCTTTTATTTGCAAGACTTACTTCAAAGCACAAGCCTCTCATTAGATTTTACTAAATGCATTTTCACCTGTCTTTTCTATAACATTCTAAAGCCGAGATTTGACTTCATCTGTGCCCTGCAGAACTAAGGCACTGCTGTGAACATTTCCAGTGGGAGTTTGTAGAAAGAACAAGCCACAAACAGCTCCTGCTAACGAAGGATGCTGCTGTTTCACAACATGAGCCTCGTGGAGCAGGAGACTGAAGACAGAGCAGCACTTTGCCCAGAGCTGGAAGACAATTGTAGTGATAAAATGAATGACATTATTTAGCTGCTTCACCAACCTGTATTTACACAGGTTCTCCAAATGCCCAGCTGCACTGCCCTTTTCCAAGGCTCTATCATTATTAGGTTGTTACACCCCAGTGGTTTCAAAACCCTAACTTTTTGTTCCTGTCATATTCACTATTTTATAATCTTTAAAAGAAATAGGAAAGGAACTCTGTAGTAACCTATAAAATATTATTTACTCAATAGGTGGATGGTTTCTTTCAAGCAGTCACTACCAACCTCCCAAAGCTACGAATAGAAATGATAAAGTACAAGAAACCTTCACACAACTCTTTGAAAAATGCTGCGTTTCTGTGAACAATAACTACCTCCAATATCACTTTTCTTGTTCCATAAAAACTTTCATTACCTTTTTTTCTTCCCTAAGAAGATGGGCGAGCACCCGTGCCCGTGGCTGCACTGTGACCAGTACGAGAACGTGGCGTGGAGTCTGTACATTCAATTTCTGACTTCAACAAATAAAGCCAACAAATTATATGGGAAGGGGGGGAAGAAAAAAAGTTGAAGGAATGAAATCCCAATCTCAGAGGGAATGTGCTTGCACATAAGAGGAAAGATTTCAAAGGAGATTTTCCCATCCATACAAACACCTACTTGGTACTTATACAAAACAAACAAACAAGCAAACCAACCCCACAAACAAACAAAAAAGGGAGGGAAAAAAGGAAAATTCTGTTATCTGGACAGGATGTTCCTGTGGGGTTTTGTCTGGAGCACAGGGGGTACAGGCAGTATCTGCAGACACGCTGCCAATAAAAAGCGCAGGTGAGTGACTCCTGTTTTACACCCCATCCCCTCCACTCTCTGCCTGCCCACGCAGGTCCCTCCAAAAGAGCTCAACACCTTCATTCCTAACTGCAAAACACCACAGATAGAAGGTCCTATCAGAGCAGAATTGCTCTATTAGTAATAAATTAGAAGTTAAACACTTGCCAGGTCAGGGGATTTAGATGAGGAACATGAAGTTGTTTTATTAAACTAATTTCTTCATTAAGTGCAGATTATTTGGAATCATGCTCTTACAGTTTTATCTTTGAGAAGTAAAAAAGATGATTGCAATGGGCTAAGGCAGGTTTACTTTCCTGGAGTTCTTTGGAATGGATATCTTGCATGATTGAGCAGAGCTTTGTTCAATTCTCAAAGCAATTTACTAGGATTGAGAACAAAACGTTTGGTAGAGCAAGTTGTTCAGTCCTGGATGATTACTTCTTATTCCAAAACAATTACAATAAAGGGAAAATGGGTTATGTTCCTCTAAAAATATGACTCTTTCCAAGTAGCAGCAGAGAAACACATGGATGCACAATCCCAGCCCACTAAAGAAAACAGAGTCAGTCCGTATTTTGCCAAAAAGTGCCTAATTAAAACTCACTGCTTCTTCATTTTTAATAATTTCAAAAGAGCTATATAAAGTAGGCTATATCCCCCCTCAGTAATCAGAAATGTGCTTTTTCCCATTCTGTGTTATTAGTTCCAGTTCCACGCAGGTTGGAAGTCGCTGGTGCAATGCTGAACCAAACACAAGCAGAGCAAGGATATTGCCTGGGACTGAACCCTCGGATTATTGGATCAAAGAAAATGAAAAGCCATTGCTTTGCTCTGCTCTTGTTCCATTGACAAAGGACTTCTCCCAGCTCTGGAAATAGGAACTTTTAATTGAAAAGCTTTGGGCTGTGTTCCTCATACCACTGCATACCATTTACACTCTGGAACTGCAAGTGGGGGAAGGGAAGGGAAGGGAAGGAAAGCAGCCTCAATTTTCAGAGGTTTCTGCAACTGTAAGTGAAGCCTATTCGGAAAATTGAGACCTCATCAGCTTTTGTCTGAGGAGGGAAAGCAGGGGATAAATTCATTTCAAGTCTGTGATAAGGTTATTGAATAAAATGAAATACAATAAAAATCATTTAGCAGCCAGAGAAAATGTACAGAGAGACGCAGAGGTTTGAACTCTCAGGCTCTTCATTCAGGCAATCAAATAGTCAGCAGAGTTTTAACCTTTACATAAAGAGCTTGCTTTCAAACATTTACTAAGCCAACAGCACATCACCAACACCTAAATCCTGCTCTGCATCTCAGTTCATCCAACTCCTAAAGCCCACAGAGCCCTACATCTCCCTAACGCTTGGGACAACATAGGGAAAGCAGAACTTGAAAAGGCAGCCTGTGAAGGCTGTGGGTTTATAAGGATCAAGGAGAACTAGAGATGTACCGACACATGGGTCTGCCATTGAATTCCAACAATTTATTCCAAGGTTCCCAGGTGTTTGCTAGCAGCAGGTCCCTTCAGTGGAAGGCATTTGTACCTGGCAGGAGGATGGCAAACAAGCTTGGGGAGGGATACAAGGTTTTTTTCCCCCTTTCACAAAGTCCTTCTGCATAACAGAGCTTGAATCATCCCCACCTGCAGCTTCACCCCAAATTGCCTCATCCCAAACCACTGACAGGGCATTGGCTGCTCTCAAGGCTTCATAAAAATAGCGAGTGTTTGCGAAAATCACTTTTCCAAAAGACAAAGGGCCACATTCCTTAACCTTCACCGTGCACAGATGTAAATGACAACAAAGGAGAAGAGAAAGTACGACAAAGGACCAAAAAAAGACAGAAAAGGAGCAAAATCTGAGGATAAATGGATATTTTAACATCTGCGTTCCTCTCTCATTTACATCTCTGGGCAAAGACAGCCAGCACTGCAGCTAATTAGTGCTAAATCTGGTAGGCAATTTTTGGATGATGAGCATACCTGTCTGTGAAGAACAAAATGAGACCAACAGCTTAGTTTGCAGACTAGAACGAGCAGCCATCAGGTGACTCTTGTGTGTCCATGAACTAGAAACTGTCTCAGAGAACTAAAAATATTTGGAGTCCGTGCCTTGCCTTACCCCCTGAGTCAGTTTTGAGCTACCTGCCCTACCTTGGCGTGTCCAGCCCCGCAATAAACTCGCACTTTGAAAATCAGAAAAAATTGCAGATCACTGCTTTTAGCAACATTCCAGATGTACAGTGGGTTTTTTTTTTTTTTTCTCTCTCTCTCTCTCTAATAGATAGATCTTTTATATAAATTAATTAGGTGCAGTTGAAGTGCTGCTGGTTGAATATTAAAGCATCTGCTTTTGCTGCCCATTTGTACCGAGGAGCACATTGAAATGCCAGGTTGCTGCAGATTTTATGCCAGCCATGTACGAAAACAATTACTTGCAAATGAAGCTGACATCATCTGCCCTCCTGTACTGGAGCCGTTCATCAGATGTCTTACCTCTGCCATGTATCACTTGATTCTCTCTGAATTAATCTGCTGGGTCATGAAACCTGCTCATTTTAAGTTTTTAGAAGATTGTTACAGTTTTTTAACCCTCTTTCATACTCTGTAAGGGACTCTAGCATCTAACTCATGGATAAACAGCAGAATAGATTAACTTACCACCTCAGAATGAAAAACAAAGTTGAGGAAAATGGATTTACTGTTACAAAAATATAACCTTGCAAACCTTTTTGGGGTAGACAACATGTTTATGCTTCGTGCTTGACTACAGCAAAGGGGTTCTGGTCTGGGGCTGGACTTGCAGGTGCCCCCTTAAATACACAGTAAAATTATACAGGGGAAAGGAATTCAGGGGAAAAGCTGAAAATGGATTTTTGTCTCTGTGCATACAAACAAGATAAGCCCCAGGAGAGGATGAAATCCAGCCACGGAACCAGTCCTTGAACAGGCTCCTTTCCCCAGCTTCCCCGGCTGGCTCGGCTGAGCTGTCCCACCCCTTCCTGGGAGGATCCGTGACTCCTGCCTTCCCACCTGTGCCACCACGGCAAAATCAAATGTTGCTTGAACATTGGAGGAATCTGAAGACAGCCCTTGTTCATATATGCGTGCCTTGGACTACTTTTAGGGGTTTTTTTAAAATTCCAAGTTTTGTGCCATCACCAAAACTGGTGCCAAGGGAGGTCACAGTGGTGTGTTTAGGGGAACAGACTGTTCAACCTTTCCCCCTTTCTCAGCAGCAGCACATGAGGTTATTAAAGGCTTACTACTTCTAGCTCTAGTTCCAGGTTACAGTTAACATCCTGAGCCACAGGAGCTTTTCAAAAGCTATAAATTTTACCTGGGGTGCAGAAACCTACTCTTTGCTTTATCCCACTTGGCCTAGTTATATTAGAAAGGAAGAAGCAAGGTTGAACAGTAACGATGTAGGGGGAGAAAAATAGAATTTAGCACGCTGAAAAGGCTTTAGCCCTGCAAATGAGTTTTTTGCAGCAGTTCTCAGAATCAGGAATGGCAGAGACAGCACCCCTGGGCAGGGCTGCTGGACCAGGAAATCTCAACAGCCCAATCCCACAGGCGCTGCAGACAAGAACAAAATTCTGTCACAACATCTAGTAACTACTTCCCCCCCACACACACCTTTTTTTAAAATCCATGTTTCCATTCAGTTGGATAAAGATTTACTATAATGAGACTCCTTCTGCCTGAGCAGAGAAGTGGGAAAGGGGAAAAAAAATGCCTCATATCAGAGCTGTGTGTCTTTACATAGTATTAGACAAGGAGAACATATGAAGTATTTAAATTTGATTTGAACCTCAAAGAACATCTTGTTCTCTGGGGTAGCAGAGTCCAGCACAGAGAACACTTACCCACACCAACTATTCTGCATGTGGTTCTTCTGAGTAAGAGCACCAGAAGGCTCTTTTTATTAAAATCTTGACGTCTTTTTTTTTTTTAGCTGAAATTTTCCCAGCTATTTGCACATAAAATCACAACACTCCTTTGCAGAGCTAAGACAAGCTTTCTTCTGACAAAGTAAGAGGCCTTTTTTCGTGCTTACAAACCATCCATTCCTCTTGTAGCTGTAGAGGAACCACATCAGCAAAAATATTGCCAGAAAGAATTGCGCTCAGGTGCAATTTTAAACACCGCAGCTCAAAGCACACTGTGGATGCAGCAGGGCTAAAACCAGGCTACAGGACCTCCAGGATAACTGGCTGTATGCAGAGTGACCAAATTCAACACTTGTAGCAGCATAAGAATCCCTGACACCAATGAACTCGGAGCATAACTAATTAGGAAACTGATTTCAGGAGTTTTTAACACTAAACGTTGGGGGCCCATGGATTTCCTACTCACAGCAACACGTTACGGTTCTTTTGGGGTTTGGAATTTTTTTTTTCTACTTTGTGAGCACAGATTAATGATGAGCAATCAAGGGTTTTGTCAGATGCTGTGGGAAGCTGCTCAGGGCAGAGAGGAGGTGGCACAGAAGCTCAGTAGCTGCTCCCTCCTCTGTAAACTGGCAGCCCACCATGTCCTGGTGAATCAAAACCGCAAGTGAGGAACGAGAAATTAGGGAAAACACCACAAAACTGGTAGGCAGTCTCCTATCCTGGCAATAACTCCTTTGGGCCTGGAACCCTACAACTTTCCTGTTACAAACCTGTGAATACAAACAGAGTTCTCGTGAAAGGGATCCTGCCTCAGCCCTGTGATGATAACAACAAAAATATTGTACTCCAGAGAGTTCACCGTGTTTAGATTAACTCTTCCGTCCTTAAAACATTAAATAAAGCCCTTTAAATTCCGTTGGGGAATACCCTTCTCCAGAACTCAGTTATTATCAGTATGCCAAAACTAAAACTTCTCGAGAGACAACTGGTCAGAGCCCTTGCCTGGAACTTCAGCTCTGAACTGCACCAAAGCAGATCATCAACATCACGTACCCAGACCAACAGGCAGAGATTTGACCTCAGGGAGAAGGATTATATTATAGGGAAACTCTTACCTGCCTTCCCAAATTCAGCCATGCCTTGACCTGGGATGAATACAGAGGCTCTGGCCCTAGTCTGACCCTGCTAACAGGGAGCTTCCTTCAGCAGAGCAGAGCAGAGCAGAGTAGAGCTGAGCTGGGCTGAGCTGCCCCACCTGCCACAGTTGTGTCCAGTTAACCTGGGAGCTGCCAGCCTTAACCAGTTCCACGGGCCTTGCTCCAGCACAAATCCATCTGTGTGGCCATGTCTAAAATCCCTTGGATGGTCACAGCTCTTAGGACAAATAAGAGTGGTTTTGCCTGGCATGGTGAAAAAATGTGGTGGTCTAATTAATAAATAGTCTGAAATGGAGAGATGTAGCTGCTGCTTCTGAATTCTGTGGGAACAAGACCCAGCCTCATGATTTTGATGATTTTTCCTATTTTTTTTGAAAGGGCTCGCTGAGTCAATGGTTCATTTTCAAGGCTTGGAGGTGAATAATTGATATTATGTAGGTCTTAAGTGTTTAAGCCCATGAACACCCCCCTCAGTGACTGCAGGAAGAGAAAGAATGAAGCCCAGGCCCTCTGTAGCCATATGTGATTCAAATTTTTCCTACTGACTCCAGCCAGAGCACAGGTTTTCAGCATCTCAAAAATCAAGGGTTTCTGCAGTCTGGGACCACGACCCCATAAACTTTCATCCAATCAGAAATACCTGGCATACCCAGCTGAATTTTTTTGGGGGGGTAAAATCTTCAGAATAAGGTACAAATACTTATGAAATGCACAACTCCTTGAAATACTTTTAAAACTCCCATGCATCCATTAAATTAAGTGACATATAAATAAACATACACATTTGAGTTCTTCAGAGTGATCTCACTTCTACTCTATGTGTGCAAGCATATGCTCTGGCAATTAATGATGCTTTCAAGTGCTGTCATACTACTCTGGGCAGGGACTAGCACTTGATATTGATGAAGTCGTAAGTAATTTTGCCTAATAAAGTTAATGAAGTATATACTACTAGCTGGAGTATATCAATCTCTTCCCTTTAATCACAATATGTATATAAATTCATTACCATAAAAATTAACTAAACTCAATTTTTGCACATTTTCTTCTCTAGGCCTCCTCACTAGGCTGATCTCTGGAGGTGGCACGGCCACTCATAAAGCAAATTGTGTCTGAAAGTGAGATTATCACGTGCTTCACAGACACATGTGCTCTGTGTCCTTGAGAGCAAAGGATCATTTGGTATCAAAGTGCAGGAAAACTATGAAGGGAGTAAAGTAATGAAGCAATAACCTGCTCATTAGGAACATAATCTAACTGGAGAGTAGCCCCATTAAACCACTGGTTAACTTTGCACAGGTTTAAGGCTGTTATGAGTGGTAACAGCAATTACGTGCCTCATATTTTTAGATTAAGGGAGTTGGCTGAGCTTGAGACTTCCTGCAGCCTTCTCTGAGTCTGCCTGAAAGCACAGAGGAGGTTCCCAGAGGATAGATTGGGGAAAAGGCAGAAAAAACGTATGAACTTGGGGATTCCTTAAAGCATCAGCCTGGAGCAGCCACAGGCCACGCTGCTTTTACTGAAACAGACACTGGACACACAGCCAGGACCATCCCAGACCTGTGGGACCAGCTGTCTCTAATTATTACAGTTCTATACTGAATATATAACTGAAATACTGATGCCCAGAGACACCCTGTGCCTGGTAATCTTGCTATCTAAAAGCAGTAGAAGAAAAATGAGGTTTCCCCTCGCCTTGAGCATCTTCCCCACATGGAACTGCAGCCTTGAGATGCATCACCGGTGGAGCATTAACCTTCTCCTTGTCCACAGCCCTTTGCCAGTCCTCCTGCAGCCTCCTTGCACAGCAAAGCATCCAAATAACATCCCCTTGCCTCTGACCAGGATAAAGGAGCTGTTTCATGGCAGGAGCAGTGCTCTGCATCCTTGTGAGGAGTGGGTGACTGGGTTGCAAACAGCCTTGCCTGTGTTGGGCAAGAGGGTCTGGGCAGGGGCTCCCCTTCCTGCAGAGCCCTCCAGCAGAAACATGTTAATTACTGTACTTAAAAGTTAGTAAAACTTCCCAGAGCAGGGAAAGTGGGATAGCACAGGCCTGGCCTGTTCATTAATTTGTCATCTATGCTTCACCTTCATTTGTTCTTGGCGATGTTTTGCATAAGCACACACAGGTTTCTGAGCTGAAAACATGCTGGAAAATGTTGGGTTTACTCTGTGCAAGTAAAATACCAAACCAGCTACGCCAGCTTCAGAGCTTCACATCCTTTCAGAGCTCAAACACCCACTCATTTATTATTCTATTTGGAAAATCTTGCATGGTACTCAGACTTTCTCCCTCTGGGGGAAATCCGCATATGGCAAAGGCAGGAGTAGAGCAGTAAACGCATTCAAGTGAAGTCCTGTTCCACTGCTTTAATTGCTCTGAGGTGAAGACATAATTTGCTGGAGCATCTATTTGCTGGAGGATATGTTCAAACAAATCAGTGAGTTACTGTGGCTAATTTTAAGTGCAAGTTCCAGAGGTATCATTCAGCTTCTTTCTGGATGGAGGTAGGAGAGTGTGGAACACGCTGCACAGCTCTGTGTGAATTGTAATGAGACACTTGTTTACCACCACATCTCAAGTTCAGAGAAGCAATATAGCATTAATTAATTATTTTAGCAATGGGTCCAGTGCTGGCTGCATGCTATCGAACGCTTTTTTTCCAAATTATCATTTGAGTCTTGCTGCCTGCAGAAATCATTGCAGATGAAAATTCTCTTAGACAGTTTCTTCTAGACTTTTTTGCCAGCTGCTGGGTGATCTTTCTACTCTTGTGTACATCACGGCCTCTAATTATCAGACCTACCCCTCAGATCACAGGAATTCACTTTATTGACATGGAACCAGACAGCTAATATAAAAGATGGTCTCCTTCAGGCTTTGTGTACAAATGTGCTGCTCAGAGATTTGGGGAGAAGTTTCTTCCATCTCTCAAAGGTTTTATTTAATGCATCTCGTACAGAGCGAAGGTAGATGCTTACAAAGTGTTTAGGACCTTTGAAAAAACTTCGTTAAAAGCAGCTTGAGAATTATTAGACAGGCAGAGAGCAGGATATTTACTTAGTTTAAAACAAAGGTAGTTATTTCCACGTGGCCCTTTTAAAATTTTAGACAATTTTATTGCATTTATTTTTCCCACAGGACTCTCCTCCTCGTCCCTAGATTGCAATTTCATCTGTACCCACAAAGAACCTATGAATTGTTGTTCAAGAGTGAATTTTCTGCTACAAACTGAACTTTTGTAAGATGAGCATCTTTGCAGAAACCTGCCAGAGCTGACAGATTAGTATGAAATACCAATACAGATGTCAGTTCCCACGGAACCAGTATTCTTCACAAAAATCTCATCAGCAGAGTCACTTTTAAGTATCTGGGGAAGAAGAACAGATTGGAGAATCAATGAAATAACTTCTGTATCATCCAAGAATTGCAAATCAGTAGAGAAGGAAATAGCGGGCGTGCATGCAAGAGCAGAACAAGGCACAGCCTTCAGAGAGACAAGCTCATCTTGTGGGGGTTTTTTTAAAAAAGTGACAGGAAATCAGGAAAATAAGCTGAAATTCCCATTTCTGACCCATTTCAGGTAATTCATTTCACCTCTGAGATGAGCCTAGTATTACTTACTACGTAATAGAATTAAATTACATCCTTGCCTTAACAAAGCCCTTCTGGAGCCCCACACTGAAGGGGCTGCAGGTACAGACAGTAACAATCCAACAACGCGGGAACATTTTAACTTTGCCCTGCTGGGCTCCAAGACACGGACAGGAGTCAGGTACAGCCTTCACCTCAAGGCTATCAAGTGGACATTGCACCTGCAGTAAGTACAAATGGCCATTGCATGAATGGACATTACAAAAGGATGAGTTTTTCACAAAACACTGGTTTTTTTTCAGATCACAGCCACCTGCACCTTTGTTTGTCTGTGCCTATCCTGACTTTTGTGTGAACACCTTGAGGAATGTGAGCAGCACAGATTCAGCTTCACAGCTTCCGAGGGGAGAAGTGTGAAGCTGCAGCATTTTTTTCAAAAGCTAGAACAAAGTAAAATACATAATCCCCATCCTACAACAGTTTGATTTATAGTCCTGAATTTCAAACAGGTTTTGAAATCACCGAGAGCTTAGACTAACCCCCAAGTTACATACGTCTGTTTGGGAAGTTGAACTGTAAAATTTAAAACTTTTGATTGACCCCATTATAATCTCTGCATCGCTGAATTCCTCAATATCTTTAGTGTAAGCCATTTGCTGCCGGGGCTGATGTCACACATCACTTAAACCAGGAATAAGAGTCACAAAAAAAGGCTTTTCCACTCAGCTGGAAACAGCATTCGATCTTGGCTTTTCCTGTAAGTGAAACCTGCACACTTGAGGGATCCCAAGTACAGCCTCTATTCTTTCCCACAATTATGCTTGAGTAAGTAATTTCATCCAGTTGTAACAGGCCAAGACAAATTTGGGGATAGAAAATCAGCATGGTTCTGTCAAACAACGTTCCTATTTTTTTTTTCAAGATAGAAAACATTATTGGAGATTCACTTGAATTTTGCCAAGTATCTGTCCATAATACTCAAACTTTTACAGTAATTAATGTTAATTGGCACACAGCACTTCATTCTACAGCTTCATCTCAGTGTAGGGTAGAACACAGCTGAAATTCTCCAGCACAACACGGGCTGAGAACTGACAGCCCATGAATTCCAGTGTAGTTATTACAAACTGCTCGGGGGCCTGGCTCCACTAGACAAATTTATGCAGATGAAAGACTAGTTTGTGTTAATATAGACATAAATATTTTTATGAGCAGTAATGGCTGTTCTATACAAAATTAACTCCCAGGAATTTTTCTTCTATCCATGGATCCCTGTCATTTTGCTGTGGCACGTACCTGACCACTTCTTGGGTGTCCTCAATTAAATGTAACCTTGAATTTCCTATTATCGAAGACCTTCCCATTCATTTTCGAATTGCAATCACTTCATCTCACAGTGCAGTAATCTTCCCTCTAGCTGAACTGAAGCATTATGCAGCCAGGACAGCGTGGTAACAACCATCCCACAGGGTAACAGATACTTGTATTTTGTTATGAATTACTCTTGGCAGCACAAATTCAATATTCTGCAGAAGTCACACAAGGAATCTGTGCACAGGGGGCATAATTTTTATTTCTACAATCCAGTTCATATCTTGCAATCTGTGAAGAAACTGCTGCTTCTACAAATTGAGCTGGGTTTCTCCAGAATTTAATCCCTGTGTGCAGAAAAAGGTAGTTTGTGTGGTATCCCAGCCTGCTGGAGCACACACAGGCATGGCTGTGACTGCTGTCGTGTGGAACACGTTTGTGTAAATGAAGGACAGCATTCTCCAAGGAAGGAAAATGCAGCCGCAGAGTACAGGGAGAGTCAGAACGAGCTCTTGCTGCTGCAATGTGTTCATTAGAGAAGCTACAGGGGAAAAAACCCCAAAACGTGGCATAATTAATTAGTTCTTAGTGCAATTCCTCGCAGTATAGCAGGGCTAATAGTTTTTCAGCAAGTAACTGAAACAATCTCATGAACAGCAGGTTCCCGAGTTTTGAGTGACTACACAAGTTTTTGAACAATTATTTTTGAATTGTAAATACTCAAAACACCTTATCTCTTCCATAACTTTGAAATATGCATTCAAAACTTGAAACAAAGATTATAAAGGAACAAAAAGGCCTTGTTAAACAAGACCCTTAGTTAAACACTACACTGCATCAGGATTTGCAGACAGAAGTAACTCAGCCTTCATAAAATGGATGTGTCTTCAAAGATCTTCAATTGAAGTTCCACTCCCCCCCAGTTTCCAGCCATGTTACATCTGTTAAAAACATCTCTCTGGGCTGAATTTCTTAAGTCAGTCCCAATTCAGTCAAAACTGACTGAAAATACAATAGAATGCAAAAAAAATCCATAATAAATACAGATCCCTGACCTTTTGGCAAGGCAAGAGGAGATCAATGGGGAGGAACTAAAGCCAAGGCTCCTGCATCACCTCTCCCACCTCCCCTCTGCTTCAACTCTTCCTCCGAGCTGTTTAAGCATAAGAAGACATTCAATACTGCACACACAAAATGAGGTCTCCCATGGCAAGGAATCTTACGTGCAAAATACAACACTCTGAAGACTCAGACCTCCAGCACAACTTCAATCTCTGTTATGAAAACCATATTGCAGCCACTTCCAAGTGCCCGATCAGCTTATAAGATTTCATTCAGGTTAAGGGGTCTCAAAGCAATTTAATCAGATGTATAACTTGCATGGTTTTAATAACTGGAAGAAAATACACAGGAGCAGCTGCCTCTGTTAGTGCTCCAGAACAGGTTTGACTGTATTGCCATCTCACTGTGACACAACAGGGGACAAAAGCATCCAAGTGCCCAAGAGATGCTTTGTTCCAGAAAAAACCAATCATCGTTCCATAGTTTCAACAGAGGAAATCCAAACAAAGACAGCAATGTGTCAATAAGGGCTGCTGCTGTTTGTCCAAAGGAAATGCTGCACAAACACAGCAGGATTCAGGGGGAGAACCCGTGCAGATGTTTGGGCACCTGAGAGACCCGCAGAGAGACTGGACAGACTGATTTCAGACTGATTTCAGACACCCTCCAGAAGAATTCTGCATCCTCCCAGTAGATCTAACAAATTAGAGCACAAAAAAGGAATTCAGAGGATCACCAAAGGCCTTGCAATATTTGAGAAGCATCCCTTGGCAGGAAGCTGGCTCCTTTCCAAGGTGTCCCATGACTGCCACAGCCCATGGAGAGGTTCAGCACATCCACAGAGAGAACCTCATTTGCTGTCTGATCAGCAAGCAGTTGGAGAAATCATGTAGCAGTTGAAACAGTTCCACATGGGAGAGATTTACAGAACCATAACTTCCCCAATAATTTTGAGAGCAGCAATCTTGGATATTGAATGAGACACGGGGGAAAAATAATCATTCAGTCCTTCAAGAATTTGCTAAACCTGCACCACAAACACAGCTCCTGGACAGGTGCAGGGTCAAATAGCAAATTCAAGACAGACAGAGTTGCAAACCCAACAATCTTCTAAATACCCAGTGTTACTCTAACATCTAGACAGGTTTTTTGTTCTTGGAGGTTTCCTTTTCTAAGCACCAACCAGCCTAATTCTCTTTAGCTTGCAAAATCGGACAAGATCACAGCCTGGAGGGGAAAGGCTGCCGTGATAAATATTTCATGAGCTACATCAATAAAATTTATTTTGCCAAGGAGAATGGAAGGAAAGGAAAAGCAGAGAAATAATTCATTAAAAGAACTTGAGCTTAGCAGTGCTGGGGAAAAAAGCCATGCTAGGAAAAAAGGAATTAAACACAGAGGTTTTAAATAGGTCAGAAGCTTAAGTACTCTTAACGCATGGCAAACTGACAAAGACCTGATCTTTTCAGAATGAGAGTACTGCAAAGTGTATACTTAACAGTAATTCACCCCTTTCCAAATAAATATCCCCAGACACACAAGTAGCAGTCTCAGCTTCTTCCTATCATCCAGCTTTTAAGACCTGCTCAGTACATGAAAGTGTCATTGCTCAAAACCTATCACAGAATGCAACTGGTACCTTGAGGTTTCCTTTCTTTCTCAGAGCAAAAGTCTTCCCTGTTTTATATTGGATGGGGCAAAAAGCTGTGTTTTCCAGAAGAAAAAAATGTGGCAACAAGAATTTAGTTATTAAGTACAAAGCTTAAACTTTCCTGCAGTGCAGTAACTCAGCACAGCTTAAAATTTGCAACTCGCATCACATATTTCGCAAAAATGTTTAACCTTTTCTTTCTTTCTGCCACTATTTGAAGCCGTTTCCAGTGATACAAAAGTTAACAGAACCTCAGTTTTATGACACCTTTTCCATTTACTCCCCTGCTCCATCCAATCTGGACCTCTTACAACCAGAGGTCAGCAAGATGAGCAAGGAAAACCAGCAGAAATTCGTTGTGTTTAGGCAAATTAAACGAGTCCAGGACCCAGTTATTCCCAAATTCTAACCCCAGGCCTGCCAGTGACTTGCTGCATAGCTTTGAATCACTGGATTTGGGCATTTTGTTTGCAAATGGGTAAATTGGAGAAGCACAGACTGTGCAAAGAGTGGAACAGTCTCAGGGCATGTCGATTAAATAGCATTAAAACCCTTCACAGCCACTTCAGTGAGATTTGGTAACAGGCAAAATTTACCCTTTTAGAAATCTTTCATTTGAAATTATTTAATAATTTTATGGGTGAAGTCACACTACTTAATTTTACTTAATGAGGAAATAGAGATGATGAGAAAAGAGAATTACTTGCTAACCAGAACCAAACCCTCTCCCATCAGCAGAAGTGTCTCAGGACAAACTGGTCGGTACCACCCAACAGCCAAATGTTCCATAAGTGATGCTGAGCTGCCCTCTAGTGAAGTCCTACATTTCTGAAATTCAGGCCCAGATGGATTTTAGCCAGATTTGTTTATAACAGAGGAAACCTACAGCAAGCATCTTAATACAGTGTGCTTACAATTTAATTCTACTCTTCCATCCTAGGGTCTTTAGTTTAGGTTTAGATTAAACACTGTACTCAATTTAACACCTCCAGAGCATACTCTGCTTTTTCCAAGATTTGTGAATTTAAATTCTCATCTTACAATGAATCACTGGCAAAACCATTTCAAAGACCTATTATATCTGAACAGATGATATTTTATTTTTTAAAACAGCATGACAAGAATTCACCAATACGCTCCTATAGTCAAAATTTTTGACGTGGTTATAGAATTAAATTTCTCTCATGCTCAGAGCACATCCTCTGGGATGCCACTTTTACTGAAGGCTTCGTGACCTCAGTGCTGATTACTGGAGCACCGTGACTGGTGCTGTTACTGCCCAAAAAGCTCCATTGTGGGAAGGGGTCAGACATGACACAATTTTTCCTCAAAGCAGGGTTTTACTGTCGCAGGTTCCTAATCCACCTTTTTTTCATGGATTTAAGCAGATCGAGGCGGCCACATCAGGAAGAGAGAAGAGGTGCAGGATTTGGCAGCAGCTGAAGCAGCAGCAGCAGCTCTACCCCAGGCCCTGCTGGGGGACCCTGATGGTATTACAATTTCACCACTGATGTAAAAATCATGTGATACTCAGGATTCTTTGCCTTCACAGAAAGACAAGACTGGGGTCTTCCTTAAGAATGAAACCCATGTTAGATGCAGTTGTTGCTGTGACACAGGAGGCAGGGAAGCATCAACGGGGGTGGGTTTTTTTCACCTCTTGCTTTAGGGCACCTTGAAGCTACAGCTGGGAAGTTGGGCTGAGCTGCAGCACCAATATCAACAGGGGCTCAGGGGAATGGGCTCCTCCAGGCAGCAAAATCCTGTTTCCAACCCAGCCTCAAGTGAGCCAGGCTGATGGAAAAGCTCCTGCTAAATGCACGGAGCAGAGGTCAGTTTACACAAAACTTCTGTTTCAGCAGCTGGAATATTTCACATGCTTATAATAATTAAGACATTTAAGCACTTCTGGAAGACACCAGCTTGAGTGCCAAGCAATAAAATCTTACTTGTGAGCTTACACGAAGCACTGGAATCAGTTGAAACAAGTTGCCTGGAAACTTACCAGGTGTGTTTATTGTAAAAACAAACAAACAAATTTAAAAATACATATGTTCTATTAGCATTTTGTAGCTTCCGTATAAAAATTTTTTTTTTAAGTTTTGATTCTGTCAGCATCCTTGTATCTGCAGGTTACAACACCTGGGGAAAGACCAAATAGAGAGAATTTTGTTAGTATTTTCCAAACACTGAGCCATCACAGAATTCTATGCAAGCTTAACATGCAGCAGTCAGAGCTGCTTCCAGTCTGAACAAGTTCAGCCTCCCCTGATTAACACAGTTTTTGTCAATCTACTGTATTACTGTCAAGGCTACAGGTTTTTCCAGTTTCCCAAGAAGACATTTAAGTGCACAATAAAATCCTATCTGCACACAAACTATGCTTCAAACTTCAGTAATTCATGTAATGATAACTTGAAATGATGCAGTCTTGTGTGGGCTCACAGGACTCCAGAACAGGATCAAGGACCTGCCAGCCTGCAGCTGTTTATCAACATTGCTGAGTTTGATTTAAATATGATCAGCTCGGGCCTGCTGACAGGAGTTTTTAGTTGAACTATCAACTTTATAGTGCATTATCAGAAAAGCTGAGAGTGACAGGGCCAGTCCTACTCCAGCCCATGAGTGACCCAGGCAGGACAGACCACACAGGGCTAAGAAATTCTTCCTGCCATCTGTAAAGAAGTGGAGGCAGCAAAATGAAAATTTTGAGGCTCCTCAAGCCAACGTTGTGAACGGTTCTAGTGCTATTTTCACCTCAGTTACTGGTTCATTTTCTCCTGTATCTTCTTTTAGAAGGATGAATAATGTTTCAGCCTAAAGAAAAAAAAAAATTGAGAGATTTAAAACCTCTCAGTAACCTGTTGAGGGGGCAACACAAAGAAACAACAGCTCTTCAGCAGTGTCACTGAGTATCCTCAGCTAATCTGAAACATGGAGCTTTGAAACAAAGATAGCAAACATCCACCTGCTAGAATTACTTAAGTGCCATTATAATATGCAGTTCAAGTTCAAATAAAGGACAAATCACAAGATTTATTCACATTTATGAATATTTCTATAAATTTTCCTGGTCAGTCTTGGTAAGTCATTAAAATCTCATCTTAAAAATAAGCAGTTTTTCAAGCATCATGAAGTTGTGAGTTGAAAAAAAAATAAATATTCCTGCTTAGAGTTAGCACAGCTCCTCACCCCTGACCACACCAGCAGGGGAGGAAAATAAAAAAGTATGGAAATAGGGTGTATTTCATAATCAGACAATAAGCAAGGGTTGTTCTCCAGCAGGGAAAGCCAACTCCACACCCCAATAACTCATCAGGTGAAATTCAGATCAGGAAGTTAAACCTTATCACTTACAGTCATCTGCCTCATCTTACAGAACATAAACGTGTTACCTGGGATGAATGGACCTAACTTAGCACCTACCTAAATAACAAAGCTTTGCCTTTGTTATTTGCTATAGAGAAATATCCACTTCTGGGAGAGAAGTCCATAGATTGAGTAAGATAAATCTGTTTTCTTCTGAACACTGGGAAGTTTGAGAATACAGTGTATGAAGGAAGGTGCACCTATTGAGAAATAGGTCAAAATTTAAAATTAGGAAAAAACCACTAAAAATAAAATTAAACTACAAATCTATAATTGAAGGTCAATGTTAAGTTCAAATGTTCAGTTATATTCCTACCCTACGTGACTCTATGTATAGAATTCTACTGGAATTCTACTGGAGAAAAGGAGCAGGGAACACACCATGGAACCAATTATTGCAATTCTCAGGCCTACAAATCCTCAGAATAATGGAACAGTTCCCCTGTCGGCCAGAATTCTGATAAGGCTGGCAAAATCCCCCCACCCCCAGTAAGATGGTTACAGTTACCAGCTGCTAAAAACTCACATTTGTTGCTGAGTTACATTGACAGCACTGAAAGAGAATCACAGACTGGGTGGGTTAGAAGGGACCTTAAAGTTTTCATCCAGCTCCAACCCCCTGCCATGGGCTGGGACACCTTCCACTAGACCAGGTTGCTCCAAGCCCTGTCCAACCTGGCCTTGAACACTTCTAGGCATTTTAGAGGGCATTTCAAAAAGGTAAAAAAGGTAAACTAAACTACAAAATGTTATTATCAGAGCAACTTTACCATAGAATATAAAATTATATTCTTGTCAATGCAGAGTGTCTTGGCCATGTTCGGATTGGGTTGGTCCAGCACTTTTTGCAGTATCTTTATCTGCTTCATTTCAGTTTTATTATGCCACCAGCAGTATTTTTATCAAGATATAAAAGAAATATTGCAATAAAGAAGCTGAACATACCAATTTGACAGCCTCATCAGTGTCACGGGAAGCCACTGCCAAAATCTCTGTGGTGGGATTGAAGGTCACACAGGTGGCAGAAGTAACAAGGTTCATGATGGCTTTAACTGGTTTAGGACGGTTTTCTTTGAGGCAGACATCAGTAGTGTATAAATTTACAACTCCAGAAGATGAACTAAAGAATAAAATGAACAAAGATTATACCAAATTTCAGTACATATTGCCTTGTTATCCATAGCCACTACTCACCTGAAAATGTAATTTCCAATTATTTACTGGAGTTTGTAAGAATATTTTGTTTGGAGCTTGATTTTCCTTTGGAGTTTATAACAGTATTTAGTGGAGGGTTTTAGGTTTTTGCTGGTTTGGGTTTTCTTTTTACTTATATATTAAGAGACTCAAGTGTGATGAGCCCATCTCTTACCAGCGTGAATTCAAAGCAAGGAGAGTTTGGTAACAAAATGTTCTGAAAAAACTTCAAGTTTTTTATTGTGGGGTTTTTGTTGTAACTGTAGCATAAGCTCACTTTAAAATCCTCTTCTGCAGTGAGCTAGGAAAATATATACTGTACTCCTGTATTTATTTGCTATGCTTATTCAAAAGAATCCAGACACTGGCTGAAACTGCCTCTCAATAAATGTCTTCGGACAAACAGCTTCAGCTTGTGGCTTTGAGTTGAGGCCCCTTTTGAAAGGATAACGTGTTGCCTTCCAGGCGACAAATTCAGAGTGCAGGGAAGAGAATTAGAAAATGGAGAAGACCCTGAATCAACATTCCTATTACAGAATTTGTGATTTCAGTCAGTGTGATTTCAAAATTAACTGCTGAACCCACACACGGCAATACAAATACCAGTATAATTCCTGTTGCTTTAGGTGTGCTATGGTATTTTATATTTACACAGAAAAAAAGTAAATTATTATCATAAAATAGGGAATAGTCATCTATTCATGTCTATTCTAAGCTTATTAGAACCAAACCATGTTCCTACACTCTCACCAGCCACCCATAAGTTCACTGAAGAGCTTCAAAATGAGAGCAGAAGAAGCTGTCAAAGCTGCCAGTCACTTACCCACATGCCACATACTGGTTATTTTTTGAAATGGCAATGCACTTTCCTTCCAAAGAACCTTCATCTTCAAATTTTTGTAGACACTTTCTGCTTCTCACATCCCAAATGAAAACTTCGCCTTCCTCTGGGGTTACAGAATGAAGGATATTAGAGAATCCACATATACGCATCACTTTGTTGGTCTATTTTGCTAAAATAAATTTAATTAGATGACAACTAGAAGCTCATTTACAGCTATCAAATATAGGATATTTAAAAAAAACCCAACAATTAAAGGCATACTAAAATAGTTAACTCCATTCTTTAACAATTGATCACCTGGTTGTGTTTTCAGGTGAGATACTAGCATAATTTTTAAAATTATTTTTCTAAAACAGTAAGTGAATTCTAAGAACTCATGCAATTTAAGTGGAATTATGATTAGAACTGTTGGAATACTCACTTGAATAGCTGTATATTTTACTGCTGTCTGGGGTGAAAGCAGAGGCAGTGCACCTTCCATTCACCTTCATAGTGCTGATCAGTTCTTTTGTCTGTAGGATGAAGAGCAATGGTGACAGAGATTCTACCAAAAATCCATGGGAAAGTTGTTTCCTGTCTCACAAAAAGCTTAAGTTAGCTACCCTGACATTCAGAGAAAGGGAACCATCATTTTCAGTACCTGCAGAGCAGAGCACAAGCTCCCGAGTCCAGCTACAACTGGATCAACAAACACTTGTTTGCTCTCTCACTGAAGGGCCTGAGTTATACAACAGAACTGAACTTTCTCCTTTAAAAGGATTTTTCCCTGTGCAAGTTTAAAACAAATCCAGCTGCCATCATATGGCATTTTAAAATTCAGCTGAAAGATTGCTCTATGCATTATGAATCAGCATTTGGCATGATTCATGAACAGGGTACAACAGCACGCACTAGCACGACTCCTAAAAAAGCAGCCCTATATTTCTTCCATCCCCAGGTGCCCGTTCCCATGCTGTTTCCATTCCTTTTGCCAGCACTGTGCTCGTGCAAGCAGCTGAAATACAATGCTGACATACGACTTCTTAGAGCTGAAAACCCCATGGAACTGCCCTGAGCTCCACCAGCCCCACGGAGCTGCAGAACAAAGTCTCCGAGAGCCCAAAATAAAGCTGCAGTGGGTTGATTCAGCAGCGCGTTTTTGAGGGCTGTCACAGTGTGTGTCATACCTTGGCTGCAGCTGAAAGTTAGATTGCCTTGCAGATGAGATAAAAGCAGATTCAAAAGGGAAAAGGCGCCAAGGAAGCGAAGCTACACGAACCACGCAGAGAAAGTACCTTCATGGACAGCAGGTGAAGGTAGCCTGAAGTTCCAATTAGCAACATAAATGATCCATCTGGAGAGAGTTCGAAATTCCTGAGAAATTTTTCCTCCACACCTTTAAAAAGAGATTTGAAACTTGAAATGGGTGTAATTTATTCTTTGACCTCAACATTTAGAGGTGGGATGAATATGACTAAGACCTGGCTCTACTTCAGCTTTTCATTTCTGCAGTATGCTGTCACAGTGAAGCTGAACTCAACCTTGCTCATGTGTGATAATTAATACCCCAGACAAATTAACACTCAAGGTACTTTAGTTCCCTGAAGACAAGTTAAAGATACAACCTCCAACTCACTGCACGTCCTTTTAAAGCAAATTCATGTGCCATCTCTAGTTGGGACAGCTTCAACAGTGCCCAGACACTCAGAGCTGCAAAACATACCTCGTACTTTTGGGATAGGGATGATGCTCCCAGCCATCATGTCATACACAAAGAACATGCTGTGGTGAGTACCAGTGGCTATAACTTGTTCTCCATCCATACTGAAATGAGCCTTATAAATTGGAAAACTCTCTAAATAGATGCTCTGTATTTTGGGGTTCCTTATACCGTCCACCTTCAAAAAAGAAAGTAACAAACCAGGTTGTCATATTGAGGAATGTATCAAATCATTTTACAGAGAAAAATCCTATCAACTACCCAGCTGAGACTTAAGTAGTAAGAGGTACCCCACTGTGAAGCACTGAACTCTTCCTCTCTCCTACAAATGACCTGGCTCTTAGCTCCTCACCTCGTGCAACAGGCACTCCCTGCCTTTCTGATACACCTCACACTTCTTGCCCTTCCTCATCTTGCCCAGGCTTTGTTCAAATCATCACTTCTGTTGTGCTTTTTCTAAATGGAAACATCTACTTTGATCTGGGTTTTCTTGCAGCCCTGTGGGAACATCACATTCCACTTGTGTCTGACCATTTCACTGATACAGGGCCATGCTAAAAGTTCCTAAATAACATTACAATCTTCAGTTCCCAGAGGAGCAGGGCAGTGTCTCGGGATGAGCACCTTCCTGCTGCACCACAGCCTCTCCATCCCCAACGTGACTTCACAGCAATTTTACAGTCTCAAAGCAAAGTGGCCAGCTCCTCCCACTACAGGCACAGGCTCTCCAAACAACTGAGGAATAAAAAACCTCATTAGTCCTCATCACTGCAAACCTTCAAACCAAACGTTTTTAAACACAAATCTTCAACTCTGGCACAACTATGCTCGCCAGTACTCTGCATGTGCTTGGTGTGAAGTCACGTATAGAAATTCCTTCCAAGATGCCTTTAACCAAGGAATTTCCATTGTACCCACAGAGAATACACCCAGTGGGCAGAGGAAGAGAGAAAACAAGGTCTACTGCTCCAGGCTATTTCATGTACACTCCAAAAAAGGGTTCTGTGTTAGTGACCATTTGCAGAGCACAGACTGAAGTTCTTCACCTGGAAGAGGGACACGGAGCGATCATGCCCAGCTGTCATCACCACTTGAGCTGAAGGATGAAACTGCACTGTCACCAGTTTTCCATTGGCAAAACGTTCCTGGTTTGCAGGAGGGCAGGTGCTCATCTGCAACACAGATCAGACAGTTAAAAAAAACCCAACAATCATTTATGCTGAACAAAAAGCCGATGACTCTTCATGCTACAAGACCTCAAGCCCAGTGATGAAGTTTTGGGCAGCATGAGACGAGCAGAGCACACACCCAGGTCAGGGAGCTGCTGCAATGCAAACACAGGCTGAACTCACCAGCCTTTCTCCTGGCTTTAAAACTGAGTGTAAAACCAGCTGCATTCTGACTCATCTGAGATAGCTGCAGGAGACTCTGAGAAACACTCGTTTAAGGCTGTCTTCCTAAAGACCATTTCAGTAGCTTCAAAGTTGTGGGAGAATTCCATCCTCCCTCTGCAGAAATTAAAATCCTACTACGAGATGCTATTTAAAGTGCAGCAAATTCTTATGTCAAACAATCCACCTCAGTTTATTGTTTCATGCTTTCATGTGAACTGTTCAATTTTTTTATCCTCTAGAGCTTCTAGCTGCAGAAACAAATTCACAGAGTCACTAATTTTATACACAACCAGAGTCAGTGTGCATTTCAGTCCAACTGAAATGGAAAGATGAGGTTTGTCTTTACCTTTAAAATCCCTCTCGGCAGAGACTCGGAGCTCGTTATGAAATTGCCAGTCCTGCACAGCAGATCATCATCTTCATCACTGTCACCTCATTAAACCAAAGCACACGGAAACAGCTAATTGCACAAACATCCACAGCAAAATCAATACATTCCTCACTGAAACAAATTAAATTCAAGCACACTGAAGGAACAAAGCTGACTTATCCAGCATATTAGCACACTACTGAAACTGAGAAGACATCAAAAGCAATTCTTTTCTAGCAAGCTGAACAGGGAATCACAGAAACACTTATCAGAATAGTATTGGACATATTTACTTTCACTCGAAGTCCTTTTGGATTTCTTCCTGTTTTCTAGATCAGCCCAGGCAGGAACTCCTCCCATGGCTTGCTGAAACCTTGCAAGAAAAGGGAGGAAGAGAAAAAACACATAACTTTTGTGAGACAGTAACCTCCTTCTGTGAGTTAAGTACTTAGAAGAAGCACAGTCAGCATTTTGCAGAATTACTTGCACTTGGAACACAATGCAAACTTTTAATTTTTAAAAAAAAAATTTAAGATTTCACTGTTTCTTGTATAGCTCCCTAGAAGACAAATTTGTGCACTTTGACTAATACAAGTAATTAAACAAATTAGTCTAGACAATGCTAATGCACATTTTATTTTAAAACACTGCAAATACTGTGGGAAGCACTGCCTTTAAAGAGGCCACATGAGCACAGTGGATAAAGAGGAAAGTGACTTTGAATGTCACATAAGTGTTGTTTTAGCTCACAGAATTGTTGAGTTGGAAGGGAGGTCAACCCTCAGGAGGTCAACCCTCAGGAGATCACCCAGTCCAACCTCCCCAGGGCCATCTGGAGCAGGTAACACAGGAACATGTCCAGGTGTGTTTGGAATGTCTCCAGAGGGAGACTCCACAACCTCCCTGGGCAGCTGTTCCAGTGCTGTGTCACCCTCCAGGGAAAGAAATTCTTCCTCACGTTGAGGTGGAACTTTTTGTGTTTTAGTTTATGGTCACTGCCCCTCATCCCATGCTGGGCACCACTGAAAAGAGTCTGGCACCATCCTCCTGGCACCCACCAGGAGGTCAATGATTTCATCTCAATAAAGTCAGCCGCAAAAACATCAGTGAAACTCACTGTTCCTCAAGTCTTTTCTTTAGTTTTTTCTTAGTAAGCGTTGTCTCGGCATCACTTTTCATGAAATCTCTCCTGTACTTATGAGTCATATCAACACTAGAGGGGAAAAACACACAGAACACAAAGATCGTTCAAACCAAGGCCGCTTGCAGTCACTCCCGAGTGTTATACGTCATTCCCACCACCCAGCCTGAACTTACTTTTCCTCGACTTCATCATCCTCATCCACCCAGGCTGGCTTTTTGAGTAGTAAGTCACCTTTCGCTTCATTTTCCACCTCCGAATCGCTGGACTCTTCCTGGAGGCCTTTACCCTCTGCAGCAGTAACCTGAAAACAACCGAGCGGGCCGTGTGAGCGGGGACACGGCTCGGAGCCGGGGGGGAGCGAGCGGGCGAGGCCGCAGCGAGCACCGACCCCCGCCCGGGGCCGCGGCTGCGGGGTCGGGCC
>VZTA01023350.1:743459-837042 GCA_013398855.1 Mohoua ochrocephala | reverse complement strand
GGATAAAATTTTTGCTTTGAAAGTTAGTGCTGTTCCCCCCAATGTTAGTGAGTGCTTGGGGAACCGCAGTAAGTGGCCATCTAGGCGGTCATTTAGCTTGTGAAATGACCGTAACATCAGCTCCCGTAGCAACAATGCCTGTGAGTGGGACATGCTGTCCTTGCCATTTGCAAGTGGGACGCTGAACAGTCGGCTGCTGAGTCCAGAAAATTTGAGGTGCTCCTGTGGATCCAAAGCCCTCCTCCCCGCTCCGTTTTTGCACTGTGTTAGTAGACATTGGTGCTGTAAAAAATATTAATTGAGCAAGTTTAGAACCCTGGGATACAGTACATGGGAGTCCAGACTATGATTTTGATTTCTCCTAAAAAGTCTGCATCTATTATTCTTGGGGGCACAATCAATCTCGTTCAAGTGGTTGAGGAATGTCCCAAAAGCAACGCACTCCATCCTTGTTCTAAAGGTCCATTAATCCCTGTGGAGATCAGATGGACGGAGGAGTCTAAAATAATTACTGTACAGGTGGTTGTGAGATCCACTGCTGCAGGTAGCTGGTTGTAAGGCTGCAACACTCCCGCTGCAGGGGTCAGCTGAGGGATTTGCGCTCCGATTTGAGTTTCCCAAAATTGGTTTGCCGTCAATATCGCATTTAGAGCGACACTGGTTAGCGTAGTGCCGTCCTTTGTGGCATCATGAACAAACGCTGGGCTTTTTGGATTTGGCTTCTTTTAAGGCATAACCATCTTTCTTAAGGTGGCCTGGTTTTCCACAACCAAAAGATGTCTGTCCTGTGGGACCAGGAGACTTAAGGACAGCAAAGGCAGCAGCCATAGCTTCAAATTTGTGTTCAGCTGTTCCGATACGATTATATGCTTTAACTATTTCTATAATTATGGGATTTTTAAGTGGCCTTAGAACCTTTTGACAGTCAGTGTTAGCATTTTCTACTGCCAAATTTAAAAGAATAACATCTCGAGCTTCTTGATGAGCAACTTGTTTATCTAACGCCTCTCGAAGTCGACTGATGAACTGCATGTACGGTTCTTTTGCCCCTTGAGTTAGGGATGTGAAAGCCTTTTGCAGTTTATCGGCATCGGGGACTTTCATAAAAGCGCAATATGCATCATCTCTAACATCGTTTAAAGTTTCGTGGGGGATCCCTGTGCTTGAGTTTCTGGCTGAGAATGGTGGCCCGTTCCCATGAGGTGGTCAAGTGTTAAAGCAGCAAGTTGGCGATTCGCATTCCCTGCACAAGTGAATAGTTTCACTTCTAACAGCTTTCTCCACTCTGCTTCCCACAGCGTACATTGCGTAGGTGAAAGCAGCAGCTGGGAAAGCGATTTTAAATCGTGGGGAGTCATAGTATAGGAACTGAGAACAGTGAAAAGCGTATTAGTAAAATAAGGAGAAGTGATGCCGTATTCTGTTCTGGTGCGCCTCAATTCTTTAATGACCGAGAAAGGCAAGCCTTCCCAGGCGGGGGGTCGCTGACTGCGATAAATCACCACGGCGACGATAGCTTGTGTGATTTCTAAATGGTCTGCTTCTGATGCCCGTTGTTGAAGCCGGCGCCAATTGTTCTGCGGATTAGGGGGATATAAATCAGGCTTCTTTTCAGGGTCCCCAGGTCCAGGATCAAAGGGATCGTTGTCAAATTCCGAATCCCCTTTAGAAGCGGCAAATTGAACTGCGGGAGCCCGTGCCGGAGTGTCAGAGGCTTGTGCCTCCGCGGGTGGCGGGGGCGCGGAGCACGGCGAGGGCTGCCCTGCAGTGCTGCGACAAGAGGTCGGAGTTACCGGAGGGGCAGTGGTGGTGGGACATGGCGTGGTGGAGCTGCAGCCGGACCTGGCAGTGGCAGTTGATTTATCCCCGGCACCTTCCTGGGCTTTAAGAGTTTCTAAAACAGCTCGCCAAGCAGGTAACAAGTCAGCTACTAATTTATCACCCTTAGTCACTTGGTCCCAGAGTTTCACCCCCACTTCTTCCCATAATTCTGCTGAAAAAGCAGTGCTGGGGCTTAACCCTTTAACGTGTGATTCCGCCCAGCGTAGGATCAGCCTAAGAGAGGGAGAAATAACTAATTTGCCTTGTTTCTCCAAAAGTTTAGACATAAGTTCGTAAACATGCTTCTCTTCTGAGGACATTTTACTGCCCATGTTCCCCACAGCTCACCTTCAAAACCCGAAGGGATTTAATGTCGGCTGAACTCCCACTTCCTCTCAGTGGACACTTCAAGTCCTGTGGGGCTCCCTGCCGGACGCACAGCTAGGCAAATTGTCGCTCCTCACACGGGGCACCATTTGGCGGCGATTGAGAAAGATGTGGGCCCTGCTGTGTGCTAGCAAAGCCAGCAAGCAAAGCCACTTTATTACACTAATTACCAGCATTTATAGCTCTCTAACTTCTGGACAAAATTCTCCAGTCAGACCCCCTTTGCCCCTGTTCCCTTAGCAACATTATCGAGTCCCTGCAGAGATCCCCTTGCTCCAGAGGTGTCCTTGCTAACATCCTCTTTGCGCCAGAGCGGCCCGGTCGTGGCGTTCTCTTCGTGTCTTCACTCCTTGTCCTTGCCTTGAGTTTCTCTGTCCCACGGCTTCTGCTGTACCAAGGCGAGGAGGTCTGTGCAGCCATCAGCTTCTGTAGCTGTCTGATCCCTTACACGTGATGGATTCCTCCCAGCTGGGTGTCACAGCTGTGCTGGAGCAGCGCTGAACTGGTACATGGGGTAAGTGACTGTCACTGGCAATCCGGCTACCGGCCTTCACCTCGGTGTTGATAGTGGAATGAGGCCAAGGTGTATATCCAGCTGTGCATTAGGAATCTCTGGTATAAAAAGTAGCCAAGAGCCTAGCAAATTTGCATCCCACTGATTTAGGAGTTCATATTTTACAGTGGGGGCGGGAATCATGTGTGAGATTTGCTTAAAGGCCCAAGGGGAGCATGTTAGGTTGAAGCAAATGCACAGGGTAATGGTAGAATACACAGCCTATATAGGGAAAGGCTGTATGTTTTAAAACAAGCTATAAATAAATGTTTCAAGTTTACAGCCAATAATAACTAGACACAGGACCTTGTGATACAACCTACCTGAGGCAGTGCTTTGTGTATAAACCATTTTGTGTTTATGGTGTAGGTGCTGGTTATAAATTGTCATGAAACTAGTTCATATAAAATAAATATTAGAGCATTCAAACTTGAATTAACTATTACAGAAATACGGGGGTGGGGTCCCAGGGGGACCGCATGTCACACTGACAGCGTGATCAAACAGATATAAAAAGGGACTCAGAGAAGGCTTTTAATTGGCCACCACTTTGGGTGGTTATTCATGGCTACCACTCCATAAATGCAGTTGTGTGTGGTGGTGTAGTCGTGCTGGACCTGCAGCAGTGCATGTTTGTTGTCTTGATAGAGATGTATTGATGAAACAAGCGCAGTTTGAAATTCAACAGCTGCACAGAAAGGAGACTGGCTAGCTTGCAGTAAGCAGAGGCAGCTGCAGCCTCGAATAAAGACTTGGAAAGTCTATGCAAGGGGATAATTGTGGAGAAAAAAGAATCTCTGAACAGTTGGAGGTTATATTGCATAGACCGACCTTCAGGGTCCCGAGGCTCTCAGAGCATCTGACCACAGGATGGATATAGGGGAGCATAATGATGGGGAGTGTGCATCACTGCTTGGATTCCATACCTGTGTATGGATTGAGGGAACTTTCGTCTGCTAGTGGGGTGGTCTGTCTGTGTTGCTGACAGCTCAGCTGTTCCCAGTCCCAATTTACCACTTCAGTGACACAAGCTCTTAAGTGAGCACCGTGGCCAGGCCATGCACTTGTGTGCGAAGTGCAGATTGGCAGCTTATTTAAGCCTGAAGTGATCTGTTATTAGTGACTTTGGAGGTGCTGAAGAGAAGGTATGGAGCTGATCGCACAGATTGGGCCTTGGGAGATGATTAATTCCTTGCTCTGCTTTGACCACAACAGCCATCTCAGAACCAGTGGGACATCTCCCACTGAGCAAAGGTGTGACTCAGCCCCAGAGAGAAAAGCAGAAGTTGGAAACAAACCTTCCCCAGTGTAGCAGCAAACTATTTTCTATTTACCCCAAAATTTACTTCTGGGAGGAAGGGCTGTTGTAGCCTCATTCCGATGACGCCTACTTTTCGTTTACAAGTTCCAAGTGTTAAGCTCTGAGTAAAACACCTTGGGCACACAATGCCTGTAAGTGAATAGAGCCTGTGCAATCCAATAATTTATTAAACTTTAATCTTGTAAAGCCAGTTACAAATTAAAGAAGACAGAAGAAGGAATTCTGTAATAGAAATGAGCAAAATTACAACAAATAGTAGTGGGAGTTATGTTTCAAGTGGGTTCAAGCTGCCTGCAGCAACCCAAGAGCCAGAACACAGAGCTAGTGCAGAGTTAGGACAGGGATAATCAAGCCGAGTCTGATACATTAGAGATCGAGCCAGTGTATGCAGTGTATACACAGTGTTGCTTCTCAGGTTGCCTCTGCATTCCTGTTCTCTCTCACCTGTGACCTGGTCATCTCTTTATTCCTCGTGACACCAAGGGGGTGTTTGTAGGATCCATAAGTGACGCTATTTAAGGCAAAACTCCAGTTGAAGGGATGATGCACAGCAGTGGCCACCCTCTTAGGCTGATCGTGGAGCAAGTGCACAGAGTGTTTGCACATGCTGCAGTGTAGTGGAAACGAGAGCGGAGCGGGGGTTATGTACAGTGTTTCTTCTTGTGTTGTCACCCTCAAAACTAGTGCTCTGCAACACAGCATTAGTGATACGGCACAATTTGATGATGAATTGCAATGGAACCTGTTGCACACTGACTCCTACTTTTCTATGTAATTTCTGTTTCATAGCTAACAGGCCTTAGCTGCTGCTACTTCAGAAATGGAGACAGCCAATTTTAAATGTGGAACAAGGCCCACGTTACATACAGCTCTGTAGTTTCAGTAAGAAACAGAATGGGCCTTTGCATTCTGGGATCCCACGACTAGACAAAGGTCATAGAAAATGGCTCAACACCAGGTTTCTTGTTTGCTAATGCAACTAATTTATGATGGGGCTGATACTGAATATTTTAAACAATGAAATTGACTTTCTGAAGTCAAGAGACTGAAGATGACTGTCGTCTTTCATGGAGAAGAAAAAATTCTGCTTCTTCAAATTGCAGGTAGCTATAAAAACTCCAAGAAGCAGTTATTTTGGCAAAATAGCATTGTTTTCAAGTTCTGCTGAGGACTAAGGACCTAGAGGAGACTGGATGGGGATCTGCAGATTCAGTGATGTGAGCAGTTCTTGTTAAAAGTTGGGGTGGATAAAGGATATGGCATCTGCTTCCTGTAGTACAGAGGAAGTAAAAATCTTGCCTATAACAATTTATCTAGGCACCTATTCACTCAGTAGGAAACAGTTCACTTTAAAGTTCAGGGATCCCAGTCATCCTAAAATCCCCCCTAAAGAAAGAAAGATCTTAATGCAAGCAAGCTGCTCACCATAAACCTCCACCCTCCATCTCATACCGGGAGTTTGTGAAGAGCAGCTCTTCTGGAAATGCTACTAAAACAATCTTCCCTCCTGGGCTGTACAGGGGAACAGCAGTTGTCATTCTTTAGGCAAACGGTGCTGCTTGCCATGTGCCCAGAATGGCACCTTATGGTCTATTTCAGTGGTTTTCTCCGAGACTGGAGTATTCAGTAGTTTAACTGAAAGTGCCACTTTTTACAGCCGTGTACCTGTGAACTTTTATTGGAAGGTAAACAACCACCTTGGGTTTTTTTATTTGTTTCTTTGTTTAATGCTCTCTCACGTAGGGTTTGACCTCCCTGTTGGACCACGTGGCTTCAATTATACAAAGGCTTTTTCTTTTTGAGACCAGATCAGATCGTTAGTATATTCTGAAGACAAAAAAAAAAAAAACAAACCCACAGTGATTTATATTTTAGATTTGTTTGCAAAATAAATAAAACAAATATTATTTTAGCAGACCGTGCTGTGATCACATGATCCCAGATGTCTGCATGTTCAAAATTCTTAAGGAAGCTTAAGTCTGTCTCCTGTCCTGCAGAAACGATTCCTGTAAATTTTTTTCTGCCGGTATGACAGGTGATACTGAAAGCGGCAGAGAGGACATGGAGGAGGAGGAGGATGCTTCTGACTTTGCTTCTTTAAGGTACACTGTTCATCAAACAAGCAAGGGGAAAACAGGTTTTGGGTCATTAGTATTTAACAACAGTTATTACTGTTTAATGTCTTTGGGCAGAGGTGCAAATCCTATGGTACTGTAGATGTCACTTCAGGTTTTAAATACAGTAGTCAGTTGAATTCTTAAAAAACATCTTTGCTACACTTGTGCTGGCAAGTTGCAAATACCCATGACTAAACTGGTGCCAGGTCCTCCGTATCACCTAGTCCAGATGCTTGCATGACTGTCCACACTGGTGGCTGACTTGACGCTGCAGCGTTTCTTCACGATCATGTTGATGTACGCTTTCATGATCTTTATTATCTCGCCCACCTGGGGAGAGAACACAGTAACACAGCATAAGCACTTTGAAAACCTCAGTGCACTGAGGCATCCAGGACATTTTGCTGAGAAAGATTCCCCTTGTCGAAAGTCACGACACAATAAATTTTGCATGTTAATACTAAATGTGAACATGACAGTAAGAAAAGAAAGGCTTGACAAGTTTGTGCTCGGTTGTAGCAACACATAAAAATATTTTTAGCTCAAAGAAAAGCAACTTCAATGCTACTAAATCTTGTTTATTTAAGGTCTGTGAACCTCCCCAGTCACCTACTGGAAAGGAATGAAAAAAAACAGGCAAACTGAAGAGTGCCCAAAACTGGAAATCCTTGATGCACTGGAACACCATTCAACCTCCTTCACTTTCTAACCAGCCTATTTTTTTTTGTTCATCCCTGTATCCAAGAAGAGGTATCCTGCCCTTTGGACTTAAGCTCCCTTCATCTTTTCCCTCGGCTGTGTAGTCCATTAGTCAAGAGTTCTTGCATAGAAACCCGTCTATTCCTTGAAGCATAACTGAAGTGGCTGTGTGCTTTCACGTACCTGGGAGGTTTCAAAGAACATTTCTCTCTCATCCACTGTAATTTTGAAGGTGTTGGGCTGTGGTGCTCCAAAGAAAACAATGTGCTCATACTGGAAAGTTTCTAGTGGTTTAGGATCCCCTCGTTTGTAGACAGACACGTTCTCTGTGCTGACGCCAAGCCAGAGATCATTGGGGAATCCACCCTCCTTGCACTGCAGAAAAAGAAACACGACCTTTTGCAAAAATGCAGTGGAGGATCAAATAATTTTCCATTCAAAGAAAAGCCCTCTGTTTCTAGCTCTTATAGGACATTTCAATTCAATACACAAAACAGGGTGTCTGCAGAAGGTATGCTGGAGGCACTTCTGCTGCAAAGATACAGAAGTGACACGGCTGTGAGTCAAATACTAGTTGAGTAATAAATAATTGTAATAGCTAACAGATCTCATCGGATTTTAAAGTGATGTAGCAAGTCAGTATTCCACTTCTTATTTTACAGATAATATAGTGAGTGCACGCAACTTCCCATGGTGATCCACCTAGGCAGCAAGAGAACCGACAGAGCTGAACTGTGGATTCCAATTCTAGCAGGCTGAGCACAGTGCTGTACATGCCCCAGGTCTGTGCAGTTTCTGTTCTACTGCTGCAGAACAGGATTGCACCTTTTGCAGGCAAGAACAAGAGAGCTTTGTTTTACTTTTGCTTTCACTATCCACCACTTTCTTAAGCCCCTCTCTCCTCCCCCATTCCAACGAAGTGGGAATCTATTGTCTCCCTTCCTTTACCAGGTATTAATTGCTCACCTCAACATCGAAGAGGGTTGACCCATAACCTGGCCACTCCTTTACGATGGACATGTATTTCACCATGGCCTGATGCTGAGAGAGCCCCTGCAGCTTGGTCCATTTCTGTGCTATGCTTGCCCGAGCAGCTGAAAGCTCTTCTTTTACCCACATCTCCATCATCTGCTCCTCTTCTACCTTCTGCTTCTTTACAGACCCCGTCTTGAAGCTGCGCTTCAATGTCCCTTCAAGGAAGCTGGTCCGTCTCCTCTCCAGAGTGTGACTGGTACTGCTGCTGCTCTTCGTTGAGTGCAGTATTTTGGACTTCAGTCTGTTAACTGGGTAGATTCCATCAAGGGTCCAGCTTATTTTGGAATAATCTCCATGAAGATACTGCAGCCGCAGAGCTGCCAGACGCTGCAGAGTGTCCTCCGGCCCAGGAAAATGACCATCTATAAGGCTTTCGTGAGCCTACAAACAAAAGGTCCCCCAAACTCATTAGAAAGCAAAAGCACACTTTATTCACATCTGGGTCCACGTACACATTCCTGTGGCATCTGCTGATCCCAGCAGGATAGACATAATTCAGGAGGTCAGAGCAGACATTGCAAAAAATATGTTGAAGTCTGCAACGGTTTGATATGGAGGGAACACCCCTTTCTGCAAGCCTGAACAGGACAGAGATCTTTGAGGGACTCCTATCCTGTAGAGAAAGTTCCACAATGAAGACCTTTTAGGTCTGGAACAGATTGAGAATTGAAACAATTTGGTTTTGGGCTGCACCACCTACAGCTCCTGTGTGAAGCTTATACCAGAGTCATATATAATAAATTCAAGACTCTCAACCTCAGTTTCATTACACAAAAGCGCCTCCCACCTCTTCCTCCTTCACCTGATGTCTCCACTAATCTTCTTGCTTCCCTTTGCCTGTTTTTCTGTGAAATCTATTAATGGTTTTTTTTGCACATCCATCTAATGTCTGGGTAACACCTACTCTCCTACTGTTACTTCTCTTTGCCAGTTAAAGCTGCGTAGCCTGAAAGCCTTGTCAACAGGGAGTTTGGTACAGCTGAGGTTCCACAGAGCACCGTGATGTCGTTCCTGACTGTCTTCTAGACATTCTCTAGCTAACAAGACTTGATTTTCATTTCAAGAAAGGAACCATGGTCTGAGTGATGTACAGGCCCTCCGTTTGACTATCAGTGAGTTTCAGTCTTCACCACTCTGACTGCCATTAACACAGATTCTGTAATTTTCTACAGCTATGATTTTCTGAGGCACGATCAGTGTTCATTAGAAGTAATACAGATGGGACGAATCACACAGCTGGGTGCTCCAGTCAGTTTAGTTTTACATCCCAGCTGCAAGGCTCTTTCATACCACTGAGATCTCTCTCTAGCCACCATCACCGTGCTCTGTAGTACAGTCACTTAAAAAAATAATAGACTGCTCAGCAGATAAATATTGTCAACTACATTCTCTTTTCCTTTGTCTGCAGTACTCTTCTAGTGCCTCTCTGTTAATCAAAAGAAATTGCCCAAAAGATAGGTTTCATAATTAGTTCTGGTAACACCCCAAGGATGGGCTGTTCTTGCAAGCTGATTTCCAGATAGATTTTCCAATTTTCTTTACATTTATGTTCTGCAAGCAGCCACTTTTAATGATTCTCTTGAATCATTATCCAAATTTCTTTACCCTCTAAATTTAAAGACCAAGTTTAAAAAAAATTAATTATCATTAGTCTTCCACTATTCTTAAGCCTTTGCTAATTTTTCTTGCTTTTGTTCTAATACTCAACTTCCTTAGAAAACTTCACGGTCTATCTGCTTAGTAGATTCCAGGCAAAAATCCAACACACTAAATTCTTCTCTTACAACCAGCATTCCCACTTCTAATGAAAGGTAAACCAGTTTTCTGTATCCCCTTGTGCGCTTTTGCCACCCTGGAAACCAAATCATTCTCCCAGAGTTAGCTTACCTGCTCAAACATGAAGGCGAATTCCACCCCATCTTTGGGAACATTCTCAATATCCAAGAAGCAATAAAGCTTAAAATACAGTTGCCATTGTCCTTCCTCCTCTTCTTCTTCAGAGCCAGCAAGTCTGTCAGATAGAAAAGAAAATGAGAAGGGAAAAAAAACAGTAAGGAGAAGTACCATGGTACTGGAATGTCCACGGTGCAACTACAATCTGAAGGTAATCCTGGATTCTGAAATCCAGTGTTACATCCAACTAGGAAATAAAGGTTTTATGAAACATTGTTTTTACCTCTCAAACTTGGCCAAGATATCAGCCACAATCACCCGACTCTCCACAGCACGGTCAACCTGCTGATTATGTTCAAAGAGTGCAAACATGTTCCGGCTGTCCTCCATTGCCAACCCTCGGATCAGCTTCTCAACCACCTGCAAAATCAGAGACATCGCACAGTAGGCAGCACTCCCCCTTTCACAACGAAGAATCAGCACCTCTTCAGTACACCTATCATTTCATACATCTCCATCACATTTCTCCCTTAAGTACCACGTTTTCAGATTAAAGAATTCTAACCCTGAAAGATCATGCCCTGCAATGAAGTCATTACTTATATTTGATCATCCTCACTTTTCTTCTCCGAATCTTTTCAATCTTCATTACCCTTTTGAGGATGGGGGAATTAGAATTCTGCACAAGACACAGGCACATAATGGATTCAGACGTCATGATGCCATTCTCAGTTCCTCTACTAACAATTCCACTTTTTCCTCTCTTTAGCACTAATGTTTTCACAGACATGACCACTGCAACCTGGAATCCTGCTTCTGACCTGCTAACGATTACGCTACTGGTAGAATATCCCTCTCAGAAGGATTCCATTACAAACTGGACTCTCTCCTTGTCCAGAAAACTGTGTTTAGCAAGTCTTCAGACAAAAGGCAGAACACCAGAAGCGTTCAGTTTTTGCAACACAGTTGTCAAGTGATATTCTACAACCTGGGCACTGGCCTTGTAGAATAAGCTGAACTTTCCCCCAAAGATATAGCAAAAAAGTTGTGAGCACATCTGTGTCTGGAGAGTGGATCTGTTGAAGGGACACCCTTTTCCCCATCATTTCCAATTTCTTTTTTTTTTTTTAAAATTACATCTGGTTAATGCCACTCATGCATTACCTCCCCGGCGCTGGTGTGGGAGTTGATGGTTATTTTGCAGGAGCCACCACCATGGCAATACACTGTCGTGGTCATTTCCTCACGGGTGAGGAGAGCCTGTATTTCCTCCTGGGAGGGCACGAACTCCCTCGTCTTTGTTCTCTTCAGGGAATCGCTTATGAACTGTGCATACCTGTCTATTTCTGAGTCTGGAAAGAGGTCTTTGACCCTAATTGTAAAGAGAAGCAAAAAAACCCCATTACACAGTAAACAACACTTTACCCTAAAAATTAGACTACTGCAAGTAAAGAGTTTGGTAGAGAGGCTGATGTCAAGTGCAACCACACAAAACCCAAGCTTATTTCCTAAACCATACAATCTGCTTTTACCAGTCATTTCGAAGTAACTTCAGTGGCATTTCTCAGCAATGCATGAAATAAGCAGTTCAGATTTTCAGGAGTTTAGTGACAGCTGAAGATAGCAGGATTGACTATCTCAATTTACAAAACTGAGAATAAAAACTATGAAATCAAATGTAAACCTTTTTCATTTATTCCTAATGTTTTTGGGGGTTTTTTTATTTACTGGCTGTGTCTGAGCCAGTTTTACAGTATGTTTGAGAATTAAGAAGATAGAAAGCAGATGCCTGTACATAGTTCTCTTCCCTCCAAGGCCAGCAGGTCTAAGTATAACATTATTTGCAACTCCAGTGATAAAACAATGAAATGGCCACATGGAGTACTCTTCAGCATCTCTTAGACCCAAGCCCTGGATGTAGGTATTTGGTGTATTGACACGAATCTCATCTCACTCTTTCCTAGCTTGGAAGAAATCAAATAGATTTTATTGATCTTTTTCATCATTAAGAACGGAGCGAGGCTACACGGCTACAGCTCAGCTCCAGTGCAGACTGCTTTGTAAAGCTGCATTAGATGCTGAAGATGACTTGGGAAGAAATGTAACTGATTTAGTTCGTGAAAATGGGAGGTTAAAACAGATTAAAAATAAAAATGGCAAGCATTATGTGCTCAGTTAAACAAATCTTGAAAAATTATAAATTGGATTTACAGTATCTCTCCTAATCCATGGTATGCTTTTTGCCTGTGCCAGCTGCAAGGTAGTACATATTTCCATGAGTATGAAAGTACAGTCCTCACCTTTCCTGCAGGTTGATAATGTTTATATGTACATTAGTAAGCAGCAGGTCATCACCTGTAAACCCACTGCAACACAGTCTCATGGTACCTGTTTGGGTAACTTACATTCCACATCCTTTTGACACAACAGATGGGTGGCAAGGGGGGGAGTCTGAATACCCAGAATAGCTGGTGGCAAGAACTGTGCAAAGGTGGGAGGCTGGGACACCACAGGAAGATGCTTGCACAGCAAGAGGGTGAGACAGGTAACTGCAACAGGCAGCGAAAGATCAGCAGAGTAAAAGGAAACAGGCAGCAAATGAAAGGGACCTTTACCTTCGGAGGTGGAACTTGAGGTAGCGCAGAATTCCTCTGCTGGGCAGGAAAGTGCAGCTCATACAAGTCATCAGCTGCCAGTGGTGCAGGTTCCCAGTGCTGTTGGGATGGGGCATGTGGTTGGTTTGCTTGATGAGCTGACAGTACACCTCATCACGAAGGGGCTTCAAATCATGGCAGGTCTGCAGGATGCCTTGGATAATGGGTATGGGGTCAGACACTGTCTCGATTTCCTGAAGGGAATTAAAGATCTTCACTGCTTCATCCTGTAAGCTGCTGTAACCCTTCTCTTGTTGCACTGGGGAACAATCACAAAGGTGACAAGAGATGAGCATCTCCCTCATTTTCGATTGGCCCAGCAGCACTACAATGAACTGTACTAATCTGTCACAGAAGTACAGCAACCTGAGCATTAGCTCATATCCTGAACTTACATTTATGCCTGAAGTTCATTAATGCTTCCTCTCTGAATGTTCAAATGCAGTTTTAATTAGTATTTGCCAACATCTGATTTGGCACCACTGCCAATCCATTTCTGGATATACCGTGCAGAAAAGCAGAGTAATGCTTTTAAGGGAAATGAGCACTGAAATCTAGTTCAGGCTTCAGTGTCTGCAACTGAGGTATCGGAATGCAGCCACTGAAGCCTGGCTTGTGTAATTCCAAAATTCTGTGTTGTGCCTGTATTAGCTTTGACCCCTGGACCAATATAGAACTTAGGCAAATTGCTGTACCACAAATGCAACTTATACCTATTGTTTAGGCTTAAAATGCTTAGACCAAAACTTGGGGTTTTTGAGCACCTAAATGTCTGCTTTTTGAACTGTTCAGAGACGTGTGATACCATTCAGACACAGGCTTGCATTCTCCTTCGCACATCTCTGGGGCTTTAGGTCCTTCTGAATCTCCTGTACAGCCATTGCTTCCCCAGTGGCCATGTATTAACTGTACAATACAAAGACAGAGCTCTATACAGTAAGTTCCATAGTGTAAGTGCTTGCTCTGTAATTTTTCTGTATTTCAGAATTTACTTTTTCTGTGCTTTTAATCTGCCATGTAATTGGATCCTTGTGACATGACAGCAAGCAGCTAATACCCTTTCACTTTCTCCTTGACAATATTCTGGCCCTAAAAACTTCATTTTGAGGCTGAAGAATCCTGCTCTCTATTATGTCGCTTAACTTCAGGCAAGTTCTTCTGTGCCTTTGATCATCTTTGGGTAGGTTTTATGTCTCCTATACCTTTGATGAGATGTAGAAGGCAAAACTGTATCCTGTACTCAAGATGCAGGTGCATGATGTATCAATGCAGCTGCACAAAGACTTTATTTTTCCTTTTCTAAGCTTTCAAAACCTTACATTAGCTGTTTTGTTTCTGTACTCACCAGTAGAGTTGACATTTTCATAAAGCTATGTAAATTGATGTTCACCTTCCTGAGCACAGCTAGATCCCTACCTACACGGCAGACTGTTTTTCCCATATACATTGCTTTGATTGAAATTAATTTCTTAACAGATTCTGTGGCTCAGTCATCCACGTGAGACATTCTTCTATAGTTCTTCACCAGCTTTCAGTTTTAATATGTCAAACAGCCTGTAATCATCAGCAAGTCACTTTGGTTTTCTGGTGGCCCATCGCTCTTGCTCCTTCACGTTTCTGACGCATTTGAAAAAAGGATTCATTTAGTCCGGTTTTACAGCAGCTTCTGTAGAAATACTACCCCACTGTCAGCTGCAAGATGTAATCCTGTTGTAGTATTCCACTGGAGCCACTCGCAACCCAGTTGTGGCTGAAGGATGACAGGCTGCTGTCCCCCCGGATGGATGACAAACTATCTGCCCCCATTTACTGTAAGATTCGGTGTTCCCATGACAAGAGGCAGTGGACACGGAACACACTCCAGAGAAGAAAGGGAGAGAGAAAGGGACTGCTCCCTCCCTGAACCCTGTGGGCTACACTGCCCCAAAGAGACTTCACCTGCGCAGAGAGAGCTTACAGGCCCATTTTGTGGTGCTCAGGCTCCTCACTGACCCTCAAAATGTGAGTGGATTCTGTCACCTGGGTAGAATACTTACGGTTGACACTGACATCTCCATACGGCAGCGGGAGCAGTGGGGAATGCAAGGGGTGCTGGGTGTATCGCAAGATTGGGTTCCTCCTGTACGTCTGTTCCACTACTTCAAAGTTTGTGCTGTTTTCCTGGAGAAGAAAGAAAAAATAATTATCCTCAAACAGGCACAGTCCTTTGCAGGATGCCGTTATACATTTAGGTTCAAGCTCAACCACCTTTGTCTAAATTTCTGGAGGTGCCTAGGGGTGCTAAGCGATCAAAGCATAATCCGTATCTAAAAATTACCCCGTACGTTATTTCTGAAAATTAAACCCAAAATAGCCATGCTACATCATCCCGCAGGTCACCAAGCACAGAATCTTGCCTTCAAGCGTGGCTTGTGTAACACATATGGCATGATCCCTCTCTCCTATATCCTTCAAGCTTTTAACAGGACAGGGTTAATGGACTTTCTGACCACAGATCAACCATTTTCAGTATGTAATAATGAGCCTGTTCTCAACTTGTCGGGTTGTACTACATGTGTTTACAGAACGAACAACCAAAATGCTCCACGGTGTTCAAAATCTGGGCCTGTCACTATCATACACACTGGATCACATGCTTCTGCACTTTGTCCTACACTCCTTCCCTAACAATACATAATGTTCCATTTGTCCTTGAACCCTGAGCTGGGGTTTTACAAGATTCTCTACAATCACTCCCAGCTCTTTCTTCTTAAATACGAACTAGCTAATTGCATCCAGTTTAGAGGTCATCATGAACACATTTCTTCTGACATATGCTTTGGTGTGTCTTCTTAAATGATTCTAGGTTTATTTGCCAAAGTTTCTGGCAGGTTTCTTCTCAAAAACTACTCCTGTACTGTGGTACAAGTTCTGCTGTTTTGAAGGATATTGTCTTTCCACCCTTTACTCCAACATTTAACCACACAAGCCTAAGGTATGAAGAGAACTTCAGGGTACATCAAAGTCAGATGGCTGGCAGGAATGGATTTTTTTGTATTTGTGTCTGGAGGATGCTTAGGAGCGGAAAGCATGGAGCAGAGACTCGCAAATACTTGAGGGTGTAATTCTGCATGCAATTTTTAATTGCACGGTCATAGTCTAGACTTATGCAGATCAGTTAACAAAATAAAATTCACGTAATATTTGATTTTTTGTTGCACAGTTGTGCAAGTTTATTTTTCTACTCTTTCTCATTCTCCTCTCGAGACAGCAACCCCATTTTGTGCCGCATTCTCAGCAGAGACTGGGTTAGGCCAGTGGTGGTCTGGCTGCCCCCAACTCACGTGGGAATTAGCAGGATGCCACCTACCCTGATGTCACGAATGAGTTGCTGTGTGGGTGTTTCTATGGGAACTTTGCTGTCAATGACACCCTGAATGGCAGAGGCCCAGCGCATGGCTTCATTCAGCAGCTTGGTGTACAGTCTGTACGAGTGCTTTCGCCCATGGACTATGATGTTCCAGTAGCCTGTGGAGAAACAAAGGTGGAAACAAAGCCGGAAGGTGAAACTGGCTTCCATATTATGCAGTTGACTAGAGGTTAGCAAATGTGACATCCACCTACAAGAAGGGCCAGGAGGAGAATCTGGGGAACTACGGGTCCGTCATTCCGGGCTCAATACCAGGGAAGGTCATGGAGCAGATCATCTTGGGTGTCAAAGGAGAGCAATGGAGCTGGAGAAGGGTCTGGAGCACAAGTCCTCTGAGAAGTGCCTGAGGGAGCTGGGGGTGTTTAGCTTGGAGGAAATAAGGCTCAGGGGGACCTTATTACTATCTACAACTACCCGAAAGGAAGCTGTAGCCAGGTGGGGGTCTGTCCCTTCTCCCAAGTAACAAGCGACAGGACAAGAGGAAAGGGGTGTCAATAGACTGTCCAGGAAAGTGGTTGAGTCACCATCGCTGGAGGCATTTAAAAAACGTGTAGATGTGGCACTTAGGGACATGGCTTAGTGGTGGACTTGACAATGTTGGACTAATGGTTGGACTTGATTATTTAAGAGATCATTGATTCTCTTTTTGCCTGTAGCTTGTGGCTGATGAAAACCCTTGCTGCTTTGATAGCAACATATGGTGCGTCTGGTTAAAATCCACTACGTAGACATTAACATCCCCCTTCCCAAAACATATTTATCAATAGGAAAGTCCCAATCCAGACTGGTACAAAGACAGCTGTCCAAGATGCAAGTACCTTGCAGTGTAACCTGCCTACCTGCCCACCAACCAGGCAGCTCCCTTTCACAGACAGCATTTGGGCTACACTGTCCTGTTAATCACTTGGAAAATGACCACTCTACACAGACCACCCAGTCATATTGCTAAATCAATTCTCAGAACTTTAAAAAATATGTGTTTGACAACCTGAGAGAATATGTCAAGGCAATGGCAAGCCTATCTGCTAAAGGCAGCCCTAGACATCTGTTGATACCAAAAATGTGGACAATTTCTTGTGAATGAGCAGAATAAATTTCCTCTCCTTTCACTTTACTAAATACTTCCAGCTTCCAGCCCCTTTAAAAGGTATCCCAAGCAACTCTAGTACTCAAATGTCCAGCATTTCAAGTTTTTTTCTAAGGTTCACAATCTTTGTAAGGGGGATTCACCCTTTACTCCAAAATCTAGGTTCCCTTCCAATCTCCTAAGGCAGGCAATGGAGGATCATGCTGGATCCTGCCTTCCCAGAACTCCGTCATGTTGCACAGAAAGCAAACACAGGCCTTTGCCATCTTTTGTTTCTATCAAGCTGAGTGATGAAGCCTTACAGTGTATGGGATGGCTGCTATTTAAGAGGTTAACGCTGACCCCAGAGACAAATGCAGGTCATGCTACAAGGTGACAGTTCTGGAGATGCACCAATAATGAGTGTCAGCTGCAGGAACTCACACCTGTCACCCTGCTCGGGGAACACTGAGATAAGTAAGCAGTGACTCTACTCAGCGAGAAGCATCAGCACTGTGTATCTCCGTCAGGTACGAGGCGTTTACAGTCACTTGCACACGATTCTCTGGCTCTTTGCAAATCTCTTACAAAGTTTCCATGGGCAGAGATGTCTGCAGCCAGACACAAAGGCTCAGGTGACACCAAGATAACTGCCTTCTCAACACGACACACCACTGCAGTCCTGCACCATCCCCTCTTCAGGAACCGCACGCCTGGAGTCTGCTCTTTACCACTTCCTCCCTCTCACCTGTGTCTTTGAAGACCCTCTCATCGGGCTGCACCACAGAGCAGAGGCACTTCCTCCCTCTCACCTGTGTCTTTGAAGACCCTCTCATCGGGCTGCACCACGGAGCAGAGGCTGTTGAGCACGAGCGTCCCGAGCTTGGCAGCCGTGCGCTCGGATGACTTGTAGTAGTCGAGGGCAGTGTTTGTTAGAACAAACCAGCGCTTCTTCATCTTCAGAGAGGACATCTTGTTGCTGCTCTGAACCTCCTTATGAAGCCAGCCTAGCACAGAAACGCAAACGTGTCATTACATGCATCTCTTGCTCCCGTGGTCAGGACAAATAATTTCACTGTCATTTTAGATTTGTCGCAAAGTAAAGAAAAAAAAAAAAGATTAAGGAAATTGAATACTTTAACAGAAAAAAATTACAGCCTGCATTGCTAAAGCTGTCAAAAAGATAGTTTTCTACTCAGAGTTGTAAAAAGCAATGTCCACCCACAAGACAAAATGTTCAAAAAATGTGGGACTGAACCAAGAGGCTCCATATAAAGAGAAGATAGAGACAGACCTTCCTGAATATATGCCTTTGCGGCTACACTGCTGTCACACAGCCATCTTATGAAGAGCAGAGCATACATTGACTTTGCAAAGGATCATTCCTTTTTAACTAATGAACACCACCAGACAAAAGGAACTGCTGCCTTGCATTCCTAAGCATTTTGAAGTCGAGGTACTCGAACTGTTGTCTGATAGTCTCCTTTGTATCATTCAATCTCCTTGAAATTTTTACAACTAGGGTTGAAGGCTTTTGCCACGTTCTGGTGACCTTTTTCTTCCTGTCCTGCTGCCTTGCCACGACCACTCTCAGACCTTTATTCCTTCATAGACATTTCTGGAAGATGCAAGGCAATTTGCTCATGCACTTGCTTTCCACAGACTGGATCACGAGTGTCTTCATACATTTAAGACCACGTGATGAGCTCAAAGTATAGAGGAAATTTTAAAAATATTTAAGATAAATGGGGGAATATTTTGCAATATATATGTGATCCCTACTCACGCTCTGCCATCTTCAACTAAGATCTGACTAAAGACGTAATTTAAACCTTTTGCTCAACCTCAGAGAATTTTTCTCACCTCACTATGTCTACCACAATCAGGTTAGTTAGCTTAGCTGAGGACAGCAGCAATCCCACAAAGATCTCTCTCCCTCCCTCTCTACTTGACAGGTGTCAGAAGGAACCGAGCTGACAACAAAAGCCACAGTGTCATGTTAGAGTCCATCTAAGCCAGCTGCCCCTCATCAGCAGCCACGCTCCTTCCCATTCCCTGATGGCATTTGCTGGACACGTTTAAATAGGCTAGAACTAACATCAGAAAATTAAACATATGAAGTAGTTATTTTTTCCCACCTGGCAGGGAATTACATAAGAGCCAGGGCTAGGACACAGGTGACATGGCAAGCAGCAGGCAGGAAGGTGGAGGGGGGCAGAGAATGACAGTTTTTGGGGAGCAGCTAAACCCTAGGTCAAGTTAGCAACAATCAAATCTCCCTGCCAGATTATAAGCAGAAGATGAGTTTCACATGTAACTGCACGTATGTCCTTTCACCTCTCACAAGGAATTCCTGGCCATCGACCTTGGATTCGCCTTTTGGTTTCTGCAGCAGAGAGATCCAGTGATGCATCTCCTCAGGAGTGTCGCTGTTGCAGTGGATCACGCGATTGGCTGTGATGATCACAAAAGAATTCGGCCTGCCAGAAAACAAAAGCATTAAAATTAGTCATGACCGTGCAAGTAACTCACAGCACACCCAAAGCCATTTTACCTTCCCATAAACAGAGAATTTGAAAAGTAGAATGCAATTATGAAACAAAAGGTGCAATCAAGCTCTGTTAGAAAAATGCATAGACCTATGCAAGATAAAAATAAGCTGCATAAAAATGTTGATTGAGAACAAGCATTCTCCTCAGAATTTGTTCAACATTGCTTCAAATACTGGTATTCCAGAAAAGCAAGCCTCGACACATAAATAAGCAAAATTTGACTGTTCAGCTTACTATTTTTTCCTAGTTTTCACTGGTACACAGATTAATTATGTGGAGTACAGGCTGAGAACTGCCTAAAATGTTCTGATCAATGAAATCTTAGTTCACTTCTGAAATGCATTTTCTAAACTAGCAACTACAAAGTCCTAGCAACCTGCGTGAGGAAAAAAAAATCCCCACACCACAGAGGTAAGTAACTTAATAGCTAATATTTTACTTCAGCAGCATGGTAAGTATCTTTGCCCTGGCTGAACCTGTTAATATGTGGGAAATAATTAATTGTTAACACAAAGTGATATGAAATGTCCCATCATCTCTTCTCTGAAACTAACTAACTAAAGGTCTGTGCTCTGTTGCATGGCAAAGATATCAAGAATAACACAGATTTCTAAATTCATCCATTATTCCTCACAATGCTGTTTCTTTCCCCTAAATTTACAAGATTAACTCCAAATTACTCTGTTGAAAAATGGAAGTGTTGCTTTTGCGGGACATATTTGATCAGCGCTGATAACAGGTAATACTATCATTTTTTAGCATTGAGATTATGCTGTTTTCACTTTTAGGAGTTGAAGGAGAAACTTTGACTCGAAGACAATACGTATATGGACTTCATAACTATGAAGTGACGTTGCTTGAAAGAAGCTACAGATTTCGGCTATGTTTATTTGTCTGCAGAAAAAGATCCATGAGTTTAAGCAAATACAAACCCCAGAGGAAACCTGGACCTACCCACAAAAATACTGTAGGGAGTTTCTGATTTAAGAGATGGTCAGATTGCTGTACGTACCGATCAGGATTGTCTGAGGCACACACAGAGTCAATAAGCCCAACATCCAGGGTTCCCTGTAGAGTGAAGAAGACACAGATTGCATTTTAGATTACAGGCGTCCTCCTTTGTGAATAGGATTGGAATGGAAACCATTCCTCTGAATTCCAATAGCTTGAGTAGAAATGAACATACGAGAAAGGCACAAGTGAGTCATCTTTGCTCCCTAAGCAGCCTAAGATGTGCAAGGGCTCCATAGGACTGGAGGAAAAACAGTTACAAGCTTCCAGAGAGTATTATGAAGGTCTGAAATAACCTTAGCTATTATCTCTCTACTGGCAAAATACATAAATACACTGTTCTTCCCAACTGCTACCTTCTGTCTGGAATAACTGTGACCCAGACTAGCCCCATCCAAAGACATTTTATCTGCATGAGGCAGCCTCCCTCTTCTCCTCCAACCAAAAGGAGCTATCTGTGATCAAGCTGAGCAATCCACCACAAGCACCATGTGCCTCACTGCTTACCCTCTTTGCTGTCAGCTTTGCTGCTTCTTTCTAATTACTGTCCAACTTTCTTACACTGCTCATGAAGTGCAGCACTGCGCGTGCTGGAGAAACACGCACAAACAGTTAAACACAGAGGGCTCCAAGCGTGCCCACAGGCTGGTTGCACAGTAACTCACCACAGCATTCTTTGGGTTGGCCTGTTCATCCTGCATTTCCCTCAGCTGCTGTGCTGTAGCGCTGTGTACTCGGCTCAGGACATTAAACCAACCGCTGCCAATCAAAACAGAATCAGAATTAAACTTTTGGTAGTGACACTGGCTCGAGAACACGATCAAGGAACCTGGAAAGATGCCACTGGGAAAATTTCTTCATTCACAATTTCCTGAGTACTGTGTCACAAAATATCTCTTGGGCTGATCATACCAGATTCTAATGTCTTCCTTCCTCCTTATTTATCCATGAAAATTCTGTGCACGTTCTTCAACCCACTGACAGCTGCCCCTGCAAAATCCAGTTTTCTACTTGTTATTCAAGGAACTCTAAGTAAGCAGTGGCTTTACAGGGAGCCCATGCCAGCAGACTGAGAAGAGCATACAGCACTTGTAAAAACAGGGTTAGCTGGGAATCTTCCTGGACTAGAGTCTTAGAGACGCCTGGGAGCCTTCTTGATTAGTCTCTCTCTGATCTGCTAATAAACTTGAAAGTCATATGGCTGGCAATTAATCATGGGTTTGTTTATAAGTGAATTTGGAGTTCAGTTTTTTGTCTGTGAAAGGGCTTCTCTTACAGACATATCTGGAGGCTGTTGCAGAAAAAGCAGATTCTTATCTGCAGCTTCCAGTGAGATCAGCAAACATCTACACTGCATGGAGGATTCTCAGACTGGATACCCTAGGACATCTGCTAATCTGCCCTCTGCGAGTGTTGGTGCTTTCTTCTCCCTCAGAACAGAGACTGATAGGGCACAGGCAGAGGCCACACTTGGTTCATACTTGTCCTAACAATTCTGCAGTGTTATCTTAGGGCATGCCTACTGCAGCTGTGGAAGTTCTGGGTTAAGAAGTTACTGTTCCTTCCACTACTGCTCCCCTAAATTTGCCTGTTTCTTGCCCATGTGGCTGTCCTTCAGTCTACTTCTGTTAAATTGTAATTCTTCCCCCTTTCTCTCCGTACACCAAACAAAATAATAATATTCCCTAAATAACTTCACGGAATCAGTAGATCAGAGAAACAGTTACACTGTCAGGGCTGAGAGAGCAGCAACCTTGGTAGAAGTGGTAAAAGAGGGAAGCCATGAGTGGCTGGGGACAGCAACCTCTTAACTTGGCTTTGCATAGCCAGGACAGGTTGTCCAACCTGCCCTTAAACAACTGATTCCCACTGTCTGGCCAGGATGCCAAGAAGGAAGGACATGAGTCACTTGTTTGCTTTGCACTGGGAAGATTTTATCAGATGACACTACAGACTCTGATAAGCTGCAGCCTTTTTTCTGTCTCCTGGACAAAACCCAGCTGCTCTCGCAATCATTTACAGACAACATGAATAGACTTTTTGTTTGATTCAAGATTCCATTAAATAAATAAATCAGCTATTAGATGTTCCAGTTTATATTAAGGTTTGTGTGTCTGCTGAAGTAACCCTTGAATTCAAGCCACATGAGAAGCTGGCAGTCCTGTGACTGGCAGGCTGAACCACAACCTTGGTAGCTGTAACATCAAGTCCCCAAAGTAGGTGTGGTACGTCCCAGGAAGCACGAAATGACACTCTGGAACAAATCCCCCCTTTTCTCCAGCAAAACGGAATGGATTATGTTCCTCACACTCTCCCAGGAGTACTTGGGTCAGACCTGCACTGAATGAACAAAGCTAACAAAACTCCCCGTGGTACCTGGCATCTTCTGGTGACTCTGCAACAATGTGGTAAACTCGGTCTTCTGTCACAATGTCCAAGGCATTCTCCTTTTCATGAATATCCACAATCTCTCTGGAACACAAGAAAGCACGAGAGCCAAAGTTAAAAACCTTTCACAGGCCTGAATTCCATCTGGTCGATTCTTTTACATCATACCCTTCACCACACAGAAGGGAAATCACTTGTTCAGATGGCTTGTAACTCTGACAGAAATACAAAATTCAGCCAATATACATCAAGATGTTTAAAAAGATTTGTACAGTTAAAAACCCAAGCTTAAGGCATTACATGGATTTTCAAGACACCAACAGACTAAATGGAAGAAGAGCTAACAGGGAGGTTGGTACAGAGATCTGTTTACAAAGGCGGGGGTGCCATTCTTTTTGGCACTTTACAGGTCCACATAATGCTAAAAAGTGACCAGTCTGTCCTTTCCTACAGCAGGAGCTGAGGAATTGACTATGGCAGCAGAAAGAGCATTCAGGACTCAGGAAAAGGCACAGCACATGCTGCCAAATTCAAATCCCGCTGTGAGATTCGTAATACCTCTGTGAAATGCCTGGAGAAGCCAGAAAACAGATGGAGTCTGGGTAGGAGAGAATGCATGGGGTATGTACTTAATTAGCCCCTCCTGGTCTGGCTCCATCCATGGCTTGGAAAGAGCTTCTGCTGGGTTATGAAATGCAGGACTGGGAAAAGAACTATCAAGTAATTGCAGACTCCCTCCAGAGTAAAACTAGATGCTGTAATTGTCTTTTCCTTCCTTTGTTTCTGATTCTCCAAGCACCATGGGAGATACACAGGCCGATGAACAGCAGCACTGGACCCTTCATTAGTGATTTCGAGAGCCAATACCAGGGATCAAAGGGATTTATTTTTGCACTCACTTTGCCCTTCTGATATCAATAGTCCCCTTCAGCTTTTCCTCGCTGTCATTCTCAAAGTACATCAGCTTGGATTCTCGGAGCACAAACCAGCGGCGCTTCCAGTTGCGGCGCGAAAGCGTCGACATTCCTCCGCCTTTTTTGTAGAGCCAGCCCGACTTGAGGGCCTCCTGCTTGGTGCGGAACCACATGAAGGCCTCGTTCTTCAGGACACACCAGCGCCGCCGCCACGGGTTCATGAGACCTCCTGCAAAGCGAGGGAGCAAAATTTCAGCAGACGTGCAACAGGGGCCATGCTTCCATTCTCATCCTGCTCCTGGGCAGGAGCAGCTGCCACTTCAGTTCCTACACGAAACAAAGGAACTGAAGGAGACAAAGTTGTGCTTAATTTCAGACACAGAAAAAACAGAAACAAGAGCAAAATATAGAAATATATGTACTACTCGAGTATTTTGGTTCTGACTTCAGCTTCGTAGCTGAGAATGAATCATTTAAGCCCACACCAAGTAGGAGCAATTAGGTCTCGGTGGCAAACATATCCCTGACACCCAGCTCCTATCTCTTTACTGTTGTTTTAAATAAGAAGAAGAAAAAAGGAGAATGAACTGAGAACTAAGAGCAAATAAAGATGATGATTCTGGACAAACAGAAGAGGAAAGCAGGTTTCCTGGATCCCACCCATCCACGGTTTTGGCAAAATCCACTTACCTTTCATGTAGAGATAGCTGTGAAAATAGGGCGGCCCTGAGCCATTGAAGATAGTGACTCGTCCATTACAAAACTCTTCATCTGTATCAATGTAAACATCCACTTCTTCCTCGCTGTCCAGAAACTAAAGAAAAAAGAAGAGATATAGGCCAATATAGGAGAACTTGGGTTCTCCTGGTCACAGGAGGACCGGAGCAATAAACAGGCTTAGAGAAGTCACATGATCAGAAGGTGCAAAGCTATACATAAGCCCTTTGCTAAAAAAGCACTACGGCAAAAGCAGAGGCTTGACAGCTTATCCATTAATGCCTAAAGCAAGAGCACGGAATTTTCATACCTGAAAGGAGAGCAGTGGACATGGCTAGAAAGCTCCAGTTCCCTGCAGTAACAAAACTTCCTGATTCAAGGCAGAGCACACCTTGCAAAATCTAATTTGATGGGATTAAGAGAGAATTTTTCATTTTGGAGAAGTTTCCTGATTTTTCTGGCAGAAAGGCCACAGTGCCAGACAAGATGGAATAGTGATTTAACCCCAGCAAGGAAAATACTTGCTTTGGGTTGATTAGGGAAAAAAGCACAGTCCAGGATAACTGAACCCTAAAAACATCAATCTGAATTACTGAAATAATAGTACTGAATTTACTCATCTCTGTTCTCCAACTAGATAAAGGCCCTCAGCCATAAGAAAGTACTTCACACACAAAATAATTTCCTCTACCTTAAATACAATTTCCTTTGATTTGCTTTATTAATTTAATACTAACGAAGGCAGTTCCTTAGACCTTTTCCTTCCTCAAACGCATGTTGCTTCTTTTCATTTTCCCTTCTCTCTTCCTTCTGTGACCCCTTTGTGCTCCTCTTTTGTCTCAAGCCTGGTCCACTCATTCATTCTCTCCCCTGGCATTCAGTTTCAAAAACCAGGCAGTCTTGGAACAGCAGCTACTGATGGGATCTTGCCTCAGCTGTGGTTCTCTCTTCCTGTGGCTCACACTATGACAAAGTAGCAACTGGCTTTTTCATTAGTCTTACTCACTGATGAGCCCAATAAAACCCTCCACTTCTATTTGTGTTTCAAGAAGAATGGTAGAAACCGGCCTAAGCTGTGACAGAATGATTCATGATTTGAAGATCACCTGACAGTGATTTTCTGCCCACAGAGAAGGTACCTTTAATCGAGCAGATCAAACCATAAACAATTCTGATGGCTGGCAGCTGACATTAGGGAAATGCAAACAACAAAATCATGCAACTTTTTAAGAAAAGTCACAATCTGTCATTGGAAAAGCATACTGAAGGAAGTAAATTGAATTCCTAAAAATAAAATAAAAATTCAACAGTTTCCTAAAAGACATTTTGTATTTCAAGTGTCTCTTCTCACAGGAGGATGTCATTTATTGGAAGTATTTTTGTGGCTGTCATTGGCTTCACACCTGAATTCTTCACAATCTTATGTGGGCTTTGACATCCTGTTCTGTAAGGGCATTTATCACTGCATTATTAAAGCAGCTTGAGGGCACTCAGGCCTTAGGGCACTCAGGAAATCCAGAGCCAGTGCGGGATCTAAGCTGAGATGCTTCAAGTGCAAGGCCAATAGCCCAGCTTCACCACCCTGTCATTGTCCCTGCAACAGGAATAAAAATGGTTCAGTGATCTTGGCTGGGCGCACTGGGACCCAGCCCGATCAGCACAGTAATTTCTTCCAGCTTTAGAATAGCTTAACTTGGACGCAGCAGAAAATAAACCCTCGACTCCGAACAGAACTAGAACAAGAGAAGTTTTAGTGATGGAGACAAATCAAACCCCAGCCTTTTCCATTTCTTATTGTCACTGCACACTGGAACCTTAGGCCCCTTCTGTGAAAGCTCTCTAAGGTAGAACATATACCTACAAAATACCAGGTGTCTGCTTTCCTTCCTCCTGAAGGGTGTTATATTAACATACGGCGATGGAAACAATCTAAAAGAGGTACACATGTACTAGCTTGTGTGCCAGCAGACACCAGGCAATCACAAGCCCTCTGGCCTTCAGCCTATCTATGACTCTTCCCGTTTTTCCAACCTGATTACTGATACAGGAGAGAGTTATATATTAGTAACTATGCCCAGAGTGAGCAGACATACAGTAAGAAGGCAAAGATGTTATAAACATCAACAAAGTCATACTAATATCCAGAAAGGTGAAGGGAGGGATTCTCACCGAGTCCAGGCTGCCACGGTTGGAGTCCAGGCTGGTACCGTGGGAGTGTCTCAGGCCCTCCTCACCATTCAGAGGCTCAGCCGAGGCGTTACCTGCATCTCCATAGCCATCAAACTCCTCATGGTCGTAGTCGGACTCCACATCTGGGGGGGAAGTGTAAATGGGCTCTCCTGCCTCTCCACTGTTACTCCTCTGCGCATCGGAGACCGTGCTGTAAACGCTTTCTGCTGGGCCGGAGAGGGCTCTCTGCTCCTTGGGGCCAGTGGTTCTTTCCACAGGCAGTCCTGGAGCAGGGACAGCCTCTCCCACCTCCCTGTGGCGATGCAAAAGGCTTGTGTTTGCAACGTCCTTTGAGTAGTTACCGCTGTTTCTGGTGCCATGCTGATTCGAGACCACCAAACTGGAAGTTGGTCGTCCATCATCATCGGCATGAAAACCCTCATCGACCTCTTCTTCAGCCAGTGGTGCCACCAGGCTGCAGTCAATGTTGAGTGTCCCCTCACTAGAAAGCGAGCGCTCTAAGTTCTGCACACTTTCATCCAGATTGCCAAAATCCAGCAGCTCCAAGAATTCCTGGGCAACCCTTGATGCCTCTTTTTCCAACCTCTGTATCTCTTCTTCTCGCTGCCGATTGATTTCATTCCTGGTGTCTTCAGAGATGACAGACATGTGATCCTCTTTCTGTTGCTGCAACTTTTCAATCTCCTTCTCCAGCCTTAAGATCTCCTCCATCTGACGTCTCTCTTCTTCTTGCAGGGGAATATCCACCTCCTCAGTGTTTACTGTTTCCACCTTAAAGAATTTATAACAGCGTTAAAGCACTTTCTTCAACCTGTATGTGCTCCTTGCCTGGACCTTTCATTCTTCCTGTCTCCTTGCCTTGTACTTACCACCCGCAGAAAGATGACTCCAAGCATCCTGCAATCATTCATGGTGTCAAAGCTAAAGGCAGAACTACTGGATCTTGAGGTACATCCTTTTTCCCAGCAATCTACCTCCTTTATAAATCGTACAAAGAAGCTCACTGGGTTCAGTGAATTTTTAGAAGAGCCTCTCTATCTGTTGGCCACTGTACACTGCAATTTGGATAAAAGCAGCCTGGAAGTCCATTCTCTCTTTCTGAACTCACACATATAGGAGAAAGCAACTATTTATGAATACATATATGCATAGACTACTTAAGAGCTGAAGATTTCCCAGAAATTCATTAAGAGCTCTGGAAATTTCATTGTTTCCTGAAATGAGGATCTGACCATCAGAATCTGGGGCTGGAAGGGATATGTGCATGAAGCAGGACTGTATCCACTCCAACCGCAGCCCAACAAAACTCCACCCAGCATTTCTTGGCATTCTTTAGCATCACTAGATGGCTGACGGCTGACTGCTGAAGACTCTGTCTTACTCTATTCTCCACACTGAAGTAACAGGAAATTTCTACCTGATATGTGATAATTGGAAGATGGAAGATACCGGTAACTTTCACTGATGTTTAACTGTAAGATAAAGCTACCCTCTCCTCCACAGAGGATGCTGAAAACATACACGAGAGGAAAGATACACACATGAGAAAAAGCAAAAATAAAATCCAGTAGGATTTCCTGTACTTCCTGATAGGACTTATGACAATGCAGTCAATATATTGGCCTGTTTAAGCCTTAATCCTTGTTTTCTTTAGTTACTTTGTTGCTTGTTCTCTACTTGACTCTTACTTGTGGATGAATGCATTTCTACGCTCTAATCTGTCATCTCTCCTGAACAAAGATGGTCTGAAACTGGGGAACAAGTGGTATGGGAAAAAAACCAATGACATACACAGCTATTTTCACACACCTCAGGGTAGGTGCTCTGCTCTTTGGTATGTCAAGTACCAACAATTAGATCAGTTACAAGGGGTTTATTTTAGCCATGGCAGCAGTTGGCTGCACTCTCATTTTGGCTGTTACAGGCAACAATCCAGCAAAACAGACTGTGTCACAGTGTAGCACATCACAAGGTTATCTAACGAGCTCAAGCAGCAGAGATAAAAGAAGGATGCTGCATGTTCAATATGGAAATTTTCAAACAGAACCTATGCAAGCTCATACAAGAGCCTTGAAAAAAGCCCTACCTTGTTAACTCTATGCACCTCTGCCAAAGCCAAACACCTGCAGGTTTTGAGTGAACAAAGCCCATTTTCTAAATAGTGCTGCCACAATAGCAGTATCAGTGTCCAGGCAAAGTGGAGGCAATGAAGGACTCTTCACAGATATTCACAAGAAAACACGTGAAAAGAATAACTGTTAAACTTACCTGGGCCACCTGCAGTAGCGCATTCAGTTGCTCCTTTTCTCTGTCAAAAAACAAGACATGACAGTCAGAGACAGACCTAGTTCTCCTACGTGATGTTTTCAGAATTACATGGACACATCATCCCTCCATGGATAAGGTTAAAATGAGGTACTTGCTGTAAGACTGATTTAAAAGCTTTTGCAATTTAGTAAAAATCCAATTCTCTGTGGCTGGCATGACCTTTGTGGATATAACAGATTTTCCCCATGCACTTAACTTTCAGATCAATTAGGAAATTGGATTAGTTGGAACACACCAGGAAGGACATTGGAAACAGTGACAGAAAGACAAATCAGATTCATGACAAATCTAAACAGAATCTTCCGAAGTACTATAAGTCTGTGAATATTGAGGTTGTATGTGTGTAATTGACAGAGATCAGGAAACTCTGTTTGGTTTTTTTTAAACAGAATTATTGCAATATCAGCACTGGATTTGTGTTTTGTTTCACTTTTACTGTACTAAAGCCCCGACTCGCATAACTTCTCACTGGCATGCAAAACCCAGCTCATTAGAGAAGGCTGTAAGAGTCAGAGTTTGTTAGTAAACATGAGCAGAGGAAAAAAATTATCCCACGGTGTTGCATCTCCACCCAGATCAAAAAGGTTGTACTCCAGAGAAAGCTGTCACTGCGGCCAGTTTCTCCAGAGTGAGTACACTACCATCAACTGAACCAGCAGACAGACAAATGCCAGGGTCATGCTCAGGGAGCAGGAACAGGAATAGGATGCTGCTGCGTGGAGGAAAGTTACCACCACCAGTGGTGGCTTTCAAATCTCTCATTCAACCCCAGGGAGAACGGGAGGGCAACGATATTTATTTCCCAGGCCTTGCAGATTTTCCCAGCCAAATTCTAAACTGCAGCTGCAAGTCACAGAGTCCTTAAAGCTCTCACTCTTGTGCTTGCTCTCTTAAAAGAATCCAGGAAATATTTGTAAATGAAAGCTGACATAAGTGAGATCCAGATGGTTCCAACTCTACTGAAAGATCCCTAGCAGCCATCATGAGTTAAACAACTGCCTTAAATGATAAGAGGGCTAAAAGCACAACCATTTTAAAACAAATCAGGAATACCACCTATAATCTACATACTAATTCCTGCAACTGTTCCTCACAGTTTTCAAACCTTTGGTATTTCTTGCTGCTTTCTAGTCATCATCAGCTGATCTACACTCTTCCTGAAATGTGATACCCAAATCTAGGGACAGTACTCCAAATGAAGTCTTACCAGTGTCAACTGGTACAGAAGTATCACCCCATCTTACAGAAACAATTTTGTTTATAGAGAGCATTTGCTTTCTCCTCTCACACAGCATGACACTGGTGGCATACTCAACTCAGCCTCCAGACCTTCCTTCTGCTGCTGAAGTAAGCATTCCTCCTCTGCTCCCTGTGCATTTGATTATTCCTAACTAAATCTGTGTCTGTCTGTACCAAAAGACACCGTTTTTCAGATCCTTTCTTTAACTTGCCAAAATTATCTGAACTGTAATCCTAGGCTATATGCCTACAGCTCCTCAGCAGATGGTTTTATCTGCAAATTTAATAAGGATACTCCTATTTCCTCATCCAAATTCTTATGAAAACATTGCACAAGTACCATATCCAACACATATCACGGAAGAATCCCATTCAAGAGTTTTCTTCTATTTACAAAAAAGCTACTATTGTTTATTAGTTAAAATGCAGTAAAAACACAAATCCTAATCTTGCGCTTCACATGCTTTTTTCCAAAGCAAATTTCTTTTACCATCTTAAGAGTATTGTCATAACATATCAAAGCCCTTACCTACCTTTTACCTCCCCAAAGTCAAATTACCTATCCTCCATGGCTTTTCCCTGCCCACAAGACATGCCACAAGCTACCACAGAAGGAAACAGGTAACTTTAATGCTGTTTGTTCTTCAGAAATCCACACTGGCTTGATTTCTTTATCAAGCATTTAAAACTGTTTGATTGTTTGTTTCAGTGTCTTCCTGAAACTGAGGTTAGGCTGACTGGTCCACAATTCCCTCATTCTTCCTTTTCCCATTTTAAAAGGGTGTCATTATTGCTTGGTATTTTCCATTTTTATGGAAACTCCATTACTATCCACAAAGGAGAAGAAAGAGAATAGCTACTGTTTTAAACTGCTTTAGCTAGTTCTTGAAGTACCCACACATTATTTTCACCAAGTCCCAATACCTTCTTTATAATTTGTAATTTGATTTATCTGAGCATTTTCTAACCTTTTATTTCCATGACATGTTCTGAATTCTCGTACATCCTTCCTAATCGTATTTAGTGTCCAACAGTTAAGCTTTTGGGAAAGATAAAAATAGCATCAAATACCTCGGTTTTCTCAACATTATTATTTTTCTTCCTGTTGAACGTTAGACCAAATTGTTCCATGTCTCCCCTCTGCTGACAGTGTATGCACAATAACTGCATGCCAACTTTTAGTTCATTACTGCTCAAATTGCACCTAGGTCCTTCTGATTTTGTCTCTACACTTGAGTTGGGGTTTTTTGCTTGTTCTCAGTAGATTAGCTGATTTGCAGTTTCTATGGACTTCCACCTCATTTTTTAGGTCAAATGGATGTTCAGAAGTTAGCCAAGTTGGTCCACTAGTACCGTTCTGGCTACTCACTCAGATGCCATTTAACATTAATCAGAAAATGAAAATAAAATGAGTTTTCCTGATTCCTAGAAACACTGACACTTCTCTGCGATGATGCTGGGTTGAACACATCTCTCATGGTCTGGGAACTAAAGGGCAAAACCACTCTATAACCAACAAACTAGACAGGCCCTTCCTTTTCTTATAGAATCAAATGCTGAGTTGGAAGGGACCCATTGGGATCATAGAGTCCAACTCCTGGTCCTGTGCAGGACACCCCAAGAGTCTCACCACATGCCCAAAAGCATTGTCCAAATGCTTCCTGAGCTCTGCCAGGCTTGGTGCTGTGACCACTTCTTTGGGGAGTCTGTTCCAGTGCCAACAACCCTCTGGGTGAAAAACCTTTTCCTGACATCGAACCTAAACCTCTCCTGACTCCGCTTCATGCTGTTTCCTCGAGTCCTGTCACTGGGCATGAGAGTGAAGAGACCAGAGCCTACTCCTCCTCTTCCCCTCATGAGGATGCTGAAGACCACAATGAGGTCTTCCCTCAGTCTCCTCTTCTCCAGGCTGAACAGTTCAAGTGACCTCAGGCACTCCTCGTATGGCTTCCCGTCCAGACTCTTCAGCATCCTCACTGCTCTCCTTTGGACACTCTCTAATAGCTTCCTGTGTTTTTTACATTGTGGTGCCCAAAACTGCACACAGGACTCAAGGCGAGTGCTTCTAACCTTAGAGTCTTCTGATGCTTGCCACACAGTTTGATGAGATCCCCATCTGGGAAAGTATCTAACAAAAGCCTAGAAGAAATGCAATCAACTACCAAAATACCACACAATTATATGTTGAAATTTATATAAAAATACACCCAGCAGAGTCCAGCAGGTGCAGCGAGTGGCAGCACTGACCCCACACACCGTCACTTCTCATGTGCCACTAGAACTGCTGGGTAAGCTCCTTCATTCCCACGAGGGGTTCCCGCCATCCTTCCCCTTTGTCCCCCGACCACGCGGTCGCCTGCAAAGGCCACCATCGTGGGGAGGTGGGTCTGACGCCATTTTCCCTTTGACTCCCTACGTGCCATTGCCCGTGGTGAGTGCCATCTTGGCAAGGGGTATTTTCACCATTCTGGGTTTCTCTTTCTTCTCAGGGAGTTTGTGAGATTTAGAAGTTTTGTATCTAGTGATTATTTACTGTTGTTTTTTGCCTGTTGCAGTTTCACTTGTTAGTAAACCTAATTTTTTCACCTATAGCTACTCGTATTCGTTCCTTACCGGTGGAAAGGGATTCGTTAAAACAAAAGGGGAGAACTCATTTTAGACTGTTACACTTTAAATTGTCTTAAACCAAGACAGAGTGCAAGATACCATCTTGTACCTTTCCTTCACCTCTTCCTCTTCCTGTTTCCTCCTACGCTCCTCCTCTTCTTGCCATTGTCTTTCCTCTTCCTCTCTTCTGATCTGTTCTTCCTCCTCCTGCCTCCTTCTCTCCTCTGCTTCCTGCTTCCGCCGGAGTTCCTGCTGCAGCAGGTGCTGGTAGAGGCTGCGAGCCAGGCGGCCACGCCAGTGCTTCTGCAGGGTCACCGCAGAGGCCTTCAGGCGCAGCAGGCTCTTCTTCCAGAAGTACGCTCGGTAGTTCTTTTGGATTATAACAACACTGGATAGCACCTTCTGATACTTCTTCCTAAAAACAGAACCAGACACGTAATGCGCCACAGAGTCAGACACGCTCTGCATTTCTCATGCCCTTGCATACTGACCACAGCCACAGAAAAGTCCTTTCGGAAAAACATAGTTCAGAAGAGACATTTCTGTTCCTCGCCTGCCACTACCTCTAAAGCACATTCATCTCACTGCTCTCCCTCCTAAATCTACCACGAGTTCGTTTCAATGGGCACCTCCTTTTGTGAAGACTCTCAGAGGATGAAGGAGAGGTATTTGGCACACGGAAAGGGAAGATCCTCTGGCCCAAAGTCTCCTTGCATTGCCCATAAACACATTCACTGTGCAGTGAGTGTAATCATTCAGCATGGATTTATTAGAACAGAAACATACAAATGGCCTGACTATATGAGAACAAGTATTGCTCCATCTCTTAAGTGGTCAAAAGCAAATTACTCCAGGAGCAGCAAAAACAGTGCAATAATAGATTTGGTCACATTAATTTCATATTGTCTGGGAGAAAACACACTGATTCTACAATATTGATGGCTGAATCAAACAGTGTAACAGGTTCACATAAACAAATACTTCTGTTGCATAACGTTTTTCTTAAACAAGAATCATAGAATATCTTGAGTTGCAAGGGACCCATGAGACTCATCAGTGATATCAAAATCAACTATGGAGCACTTTAAGAACATGACAGGGCCTGCAAACCCAAGAATCATCGTTAAATATTTTTGTAGTCTAGTAAAGTTGTAGAAAAGCCAGGTTTTGCCTCTGCATTACAGACTATTTTTATCAAGGACATGAAAAAAAGTTTCTGGTGAAGTTTGCACATGATACACAAACTGGGCAAATAGCAAGAGTTACTATTACACAGTAATCTGGATCAATTTGTAAGCTAGATTCAAGCAAACATTAAACAACCCAAAAGAGCCAATCGTAAGGTCTTGTCTTGAAGAATCAAAGGCCAAACACACCTGATGTAGGACTATGTTGGGAAGCAGCAGGTCAAAAACGGATTTTTGGGCCCCAGATCATCACGCAAAGGCAAACTCCCACCACAGTGCTATAGAAAAAATACTACTGGGATTCTTATACTTGTAAGCAGAAATATTGCTGCATAGAATACTGCTTTTATCCTGTATTCTGTGCCAGCACCCCCATTTCAAGAACAATGTTAGACTCTCAAGTGATTTCTGAGGAAGCAGGATTGGAACCAGAAATTCAGGCTTAGAGAATGAGAGCAATTGCTGCATGCAGGACCTTAAGAAATAGAAAAGGCTAAGGAAAGGCTTGACCCCACTTAGAGTATCCACATTTCTATTTTGCCAACAGGGCCGTAAGATTTAACCAACCTGAAGCTGACATCTATTAAGGCTGAAAATAAGCAGACATTTTAAAAAGTAATTTAATATATCTAGACACCCTAATATCTTGCTGTAAGGAAACAACCACTGGTACTCATCAAATCAAAACCTTCTTTAATCCAAACCAGAATGTGCCGAGAGAAATTCTATGGGGCTGTTACACAGGATCTTGGGCCAGCAGGCTACAGTAATCCTTGAGGTCCTACAGTCCTAGAAAGCACACTGGAAGTAGCATGGCATTCTCACATATACTTTCCACAGACTTTCTGCAACAGCCCGAGGAAATGACACACCTTAAAATCCCTGTCCTGGCAATGAAATTCCCTTCAAACAGCAACAGGGACCCATGCTGACAGCTTGCCACCTCCCTGCACACCAGAGAGATCAGCCCAGTCAAAAAATCAGGAGAGGGATGCTAACAGCAGTAGTGTGCAGAGGTCATGCTCTTTTCCATAAGTATTAAGTCAAAGGGAGGAAGCACAGAGAAAAGAGGAAAGGCGAGAGGTGATAAGAAGTAGGAGGTTTTAGGTTAATTATCCCTGGGCTGCAGCACCCTCATCCCCGCTCCTTCTGTCCGCCCTGTGTCCTGCACATGGGGTGTGAACAGCTGCACACGCACTCTCTGCCAAGGCAGACATGAGTGCATCAAAAAGAGTACTCTGACTTTTACAAAATGCATCTGCCAGAAACTCTCTCCAGTGCAACATGTGCCAAGCCCTGCCCAGCTCTGCCTGCTAATCTGCCAGGCTGAAGTGCCCCCTCATTCCTCATGACCACAGCCAAGCTCGCAGATGCCCTTCAGCTGGAATTGCTGCTCACAGGCTGTGAATTTCATCTCCCTTGTTCAGGCTTCCACTCACCCTTCTGCACTGAAGGCCAAAGAAGTTCAACCTGGAGACCAAGGGAAGGGGTTGGGAGACATCCTCACCATGTATCACACCAGAGATGGCAGGCTGGCTGCAAGGCTCCAATGCTGTACTTGAAATTTAGTTAATTATTCTGTCAACGAGCTGTATGCCTCCAAGGACAGAGAACACAGGGTTATGGAGCAATTTGCTCCTGTCTTCTCCCCGTGAGCAACACAGTCCTGCAGAAACCAGGGACACAGCCAAATTCACATATGGATCCTGCACTATGTGGTTTTTAGCTGGTGAAGCTGTTACCTGCATCTCAGAGCTCCACAGATCAGCTACGTAGGAATGGGGCCATTTCAGTGGGCTTGATTTTCTTGTCTCACATTTTAGTGATCAGAGATCCCAGGCCACATAGGCTGCAGGGAATGAGAGCAAAGAAAATCTGGTTCTCCAGGCTCACAGAACAAGTTCACAAAGGGGGAGAAACCAGTAAAATCCTTCCTTTGCCAGTCTACTTTGCATGAGACCAAATGAATTTAAATACACTTATACTTGCAAAACTAACAGAAATGGGAGCAAGCTTAAGGCAGCACATACTGGTATTCCTGCCCAACTCTGCACAGACCATTCAGCACTTGCCCGGATGAACTCCTGCCTGCTGGACTTCATTCAATACAGGTGCAGTGCAACTGGAAACTCTTCACAGAAAGTCTTCCAGACCCCCTCTCCAGCTCTTCTTTACTCCCTGCTCTCCTCACCTGCAAAGTCCAGTTACCTCCAGCTGCTCGTGAAGATTTACACTCTGGCTGCAGAAGCACAGCTTGTCCTTAAGGATGAGACGCCTAACAGTAACATGTGGGATGAGGAATTCAGAAGTGTGGAGGCTGAAGGACCACAAGATTTCTAACCAAGTGGAACACTGCTGCCACAGTGCCTCCATCACAGCCCAGCAGGGCAGCAGCTTCCTTACCAGGAACTCAGAAAAGCAGTAATCCAGTATGCCTGCAGTGATGTTTCCCAGAAAATCAATTTTCCTCTGCTAATCCCTACCCTTCTCTCCAAACGCTAGACACAAAGTAAAAGAGAGCAGAGGCCCTGACACAAAGAACTTGCAATCTCATGTACAAACAATAGACCGAGCTCATTTGTCTTCCTAGAGGGAAATAAATAAATGAATAAAAGCCCCAGAGACCAAATGTGTATTTTGCTGATATTCCACACTGGCAAGGCAGGGTACAACCCTTGCACACATTTCCCAATGCAAAATGAGCTACCTGGTGTAACCGGAGCGCTAAGAAGAGTGCCTGCCGAAACAGCTCCGCTGGCCAGGGATTTCACCTCCTCACAACCCTGACTGACAGGTGTCTGGAGCAAAGACCAGCCAGGAAAGAGCATCTTACTGGGATTAAGTGTGCATACCACAGCCATTAAGGAGTCAGCTGTTGCACTGATTTCGAGGGGCAGAGGAGGGGCGGTTTGCCTGCAGTTGGTTCTCCCAAACCTTCTCTGGTCAGGTGCAAAAGGGAGAGGCGAGAGGAGATTACTGTTGCAGAGTTGGCCAAAAACCAATTCTGAAGAGTTAATTAAAAGGAGAGGGAGGTCACGAGGCAAACAGGCAGGGTGAGGAAAGAGGGTGAGCAAAGGCAGAACTGCAAGTGAGGAAGAAGCGATTGGCAGGGGGAGCAGAAAACAGAGTTGACAGGCACAAGGAAAAGGAGGGGACCCAAAGCGTAGGTGGGGCCCAGCCAGGAGAGCCCTGAAGGCAAGGAAAAGGTGTCATCAGAGGCAAGCAATGGGTACAGAAGTCCACGGGAAGCCTGCTGAGCAGCGCTGAGGGAGGGTGCAAACGTGCACATAACTGAAAAAGAGGTGCCAAAGGTGCAGGAAAGTTTCAGCAGAGCTGATGCTGGCAGGGAGGGCAGATTCCGCAACTCTCCCTTAGAATATAGGAGGGGAAGACAGGACGGATGCTAGGGGACTAGAGAGCAAAGCAGGGGGTCAGGGCAACCCAGGCACGCAAGCACAGGGATGGTGGGGCAGCCCCCAGCACTGACCTTGCCATGTAGCCCAAGACGTGGGCCCGGATGACTATAGCTGCTTTCCTCAACTCCTCTTCCCGATCCTTCTCCAGCTTCTGCTCAAGAGCTTCCTTCAGGAAAACCTGACGCCACGGGGAGGAGTTTCAGTAAACACAAAGAGAGGAAAGAAGTCAGTCCCCGGGAGAGCCGGGCGGTTTCATCCCCGGGTGAGCGGCGCGGAGAGCGCTCCGTGCCCGGGCGGCTGCGCTGCCGCCGCCCCCGCGCCTGCCCCGGCGCTGCCCCGCGGCGCCCGCACTCAGAGCGCCGGGGAAACTTTTACAGCGGCGTGAGCCAAACTCCGTGCCCAACCCCCGCCTCCCTCACTCTGTGGTCAAGACTTAAAAGAGAGAGGGAGGGAGCAGAGGAAGGAGGGAAAGAGGAGGGGGGAGGAGGAGGAGGAGAGCCTGAGCTTGCGCCTGTGATTAACTCTTTCCCAGCTGACAGCTTTCCCGGCACAATCCGGTACCGCCCTGCAGCAGGCACTGGGACCTGCTTGGGTGATTAAATATTTTGCAAAGAAACTCCTCCGCGTTTCAAGGAAAGGGAGGAATTTTTAGATTTCTAGACTCCAGGAAGTAACCTTAGCAGCAGTCTTAATAATGGAAGGCAGGCGGAAAGCCAGAAGCCCAGTCGAGGCACAAAGCTGCGCCTACTTTCAGCCCACCGCTGCTGGAGCCCTTCACCGACCTCCAGAAACTCTGGGGTGGAGATGCTTCCGTGCTGAAGAGGTTCAACAGGGCAGCATGCACTAGGGGCAACTAAACTCTGAAGACAGAACTCTCCAAGTATTAATGGTTGCACTTCAGTGTCCAATATTTTAGTTCTCAAGCATCTTTCACCGCCTGTATTTACAATCTCTGCTCAGTGCTAAATGCTTGTGAAGAATGAAGGTGCTATGTTAAAGACAAAAGAACTGAGATACAAGCAAGATAAGGCCGTGTTTACAGGAATTGTGCTGACATATCTGAGCAGTGTTAAATCAGCTGGCTTGCATTAGGTTAGCGCAGGGTTCAGCACAAATTCCTGAAATAAATGCACTGCTTTCTGAGATGGACTGCAGCCTGCATGGAGCTCCATGGCACTGCGGGTACCCTGCTGGCAGTACCCAGACTAGAATAAGCTGGTAAGGTATGTCCATACGAGCTGCAGTCGCAGCAGCAAGTGCCATATGGCCACGCTCGTGTGACCTGCTGCCTGGCACTGGGTAAATCCCTGCCAGGGCCAGCAGCAGAACGGGCTACGCTAGGCAAGCGCAGCCCCGCTCGTTAAAGCGCTGCCATGTACACGGGCTGTGAGCTGCTACTCATCAATCTGCAGAACTCAGAACCACGTTAATCAGTAAAAACTCCTTACAAATGTACTGGATCCATGTGGTTGTGCTGAGAGGCCAGAGATTTGAACAGTTATTTAGTCCAGTGTTCTGCACAAACTCTCCTCTTTCCCACTTATCTCCCCTTTATGTCTCTCTATACCTTCCCCTCCATCACCGCTTTCGGCCTCATCCCTTAAGGCTCTTCCTTCCCCCTGCAATGACCTCTGTGTTCTGACACCTCTCCTTGAGTTGGTACCCATAGCCAGTGGCTTTCCTGGACTTGAATTTCCCCTGGGGAACAGTTTCCATTAAGAAATGAGCAGTTTTGTAATGACTAAGTAACCATGGGTAGCCTGAAAAGAAGCTTCATTATCAAGGTACCGCCAACCATGAAGCTGGCATCCTTCCCTGCAAGTTGTACATCCACTCCCTCTGTCAACTCAACAATCTTTTAAAGATTTCTTTGAGGCAGGGATTGCTCTTTCCATTGCATTCCAGAACCAAGCAGCAGTCACCCATTTCAGGAATGCAACCAGCAAAACACTGTCTCGGTCCATTATCTTCATCAAATTGCAAAAATACTCAGGCCACCAGTATTTCCCTAGCAAGCACAGTCTTTGCTGAGCCAGGCCAGTTGAGGGGGGGAAAAAAAAGTTCAGGGCATGCAGAGTTCCATGAGACCCTACCCTAATCTTATAGGATGATAGGATCTATATACGCTTGAGAGTGAGGGGTTAATCTCAAAAAACATAACAATGTCTAGTTATAAACTGTTGACATTTTGAAGGTTTGGAGCTTTTTTAGGCTCCTGTAGATGACAAGGAAGAGTAACATGCACTTCAAGTCCAGAAGTATTTTTGATGCTTTGTGGAAATAAACTGGAAAGTGGCTGTTTCTTTGTCATAATTCATAGTTATTTTCTGAAAACATGAGATAGCTTTCATCTGATCAAGGAATGATTGAACAAAACATACAAGGTTACTTCTATCATATTCTGCTCATACTAGGCACTGGCCAGATTTTAAACCACAGCGCATCGCCACAGTGTTCCTCACACAACCTCAATGCCTGCATGCACCATCAGTGTGACAGTGAACACGTTAGGGTTTCACAGAGATCAGCAGACACTAATGTAACTGCTTGGGCACCCATGTGTACACAAGTGGGATCATATGATTCTTGGGGACAACACTGGGAAAGCAGGAAGTGGGTCACGGTGACCTGGATGCCGAACAGCGTAGAGCAACCTCCTCCTTCTAACAGGCCCTGCAAACCAGCAGGTTGAAACATGGAAATGAATGCCTTCAAATAGCAAGGGTTACTGTGTAGGAAACCTGTGTTGTGGGTATGGGCGAGTATGGCAGAAGGCCCAGGTGCACTGAAGAAAGGGTCATGGAAGCTGCTGCTCCATCCCAGCACATCCCCAGTGGAGGCAAGGGCACCTGAGCACAATCTCTTTCATCATCACACTGCTTGTTTTCATCCAAGCCCTCAACTCGGCCATACCACCAGGTAAAACCTGCATTGCATACATTAATATCTCTTATAAACATTAATTTGACAATTGCCAGCACAGCAGCTGCTCTATTCTTAATGAAAAACACAAAGATCATCCTGCCCTTCCTCCTCCGTTTCCTTTCCCAAGCTTCACAATCCCCTGCACTAATTCACAGAGTCTTTTCCTTCCTCCTTCAAACAATTGCTAGGGATATAATTATCCTTCCATTCATTTTTCAGGAAGTATTCCCCCTTCTATAAGCTTTGCTCTTCACCCACCCCTTATACTTCTTCCTAGGTTACATCCCCGTGGGCTTGTCACACCTTTCTCAGTGGCTACTCCTGACTCCATAAGCCAAGATTAGTTCTGGGAATCCCAGCCTGAGTACCCAGAGCCGCACCTGTAGCTGCAAAGGTGCCAGTAAGGCGATGCAGGAGACTTCCTTTTCAGGACAGTGACCTATGCTCTGTTCCCCTTAGCTGGTAGCTTCACTTCACCCTTACCTGAAAGCCTGTGGAAAAAGTAAAGCTCTTTTCTCCATCACCCCAAGTATTCCAGGCCCATATTGCCTAGCACCAGCTGAAACATGAATGCAGACAAAGCAGTCTGTAATCCAAAACCAAGGCACAACAGCTGGATACAGGCAGCAGGGAAGGTACTACCAGGGAGCACCACTGCTCTGCATGGCCTCACCTTGGCATCTGCTTTCCTAGGGACAGGCTTTCTGGAGGCACTGTCACAAAGCTGAGTTGCAAAGTGGTCTCCAAGGGAGGAATGAAATGGCTTTCCATGGGAAAGAATGCCATGCAACTCATCTGGAGAATGAAATGGCAGGGTAATACACCTTGGAATGACAGCATCTTGGAGCAGCCAGGGGCTGACCCGCCATTCAGCATGGCAGCAAGTGTGGAACATGCCAGGACAGCCTTGGAGTGAACCATTCTTTCAATAAATAGAACTGCTCCCCTCTACCAGGACACACCTCTCTAATACAAACCATGCCCAACAGAAAGTTACTTCTATAACCAAACAAGATGGCTCCACTGCTTCCCAGTTCCAGTGAATTTCCTTCTCGGGCATAAAGAATACAAAGACTGCCTTTCTTAATCATTTCATTCTTTCCACAATATTCAGACTCACAGCAACCAGGGCCCAAGCAGAGAGATTGCAGTTCACCAACATGCCACATACAGCTCTTCAGTCAAGTTTTAGTTTACAAGACATAATCATTAAAAAATAAATACATTAGAGTACCTCCAGAGTTTTGACAAAACACAAACACATTTTCTTCGCCACAGTTACCACCCACATTGGTTTTTTCCAAATAATTTGTGCAGGTCAAGGAGTGAGTGAAAACAGACCGATAGACTCAGTCCTTCATGATGCGCAATGGGGACTGAAGAGAAAAGGGACCTATAGCTTCCAGGGGCTCAAAGCAGCCTGGATTTCCTGCTTGTTGTTAGTCTACTGTAGGCCCTGGGCTCCAGCTATATAGCTTATAACCTTTTTGTACTCTAAAAGGTGAGTACGTGCACATGAGTTCGGTCCTCCATCTCGCTACCCTTGCTGTAGCAAAGCAATCTTCCATCTCTTGTCACACTAGGAAGAAAGTTCAAACTCTGTGTTTGCCAGCTCTGACCACCAATTTCTAAAGCTTTCCAAACAGCTCTGCAACACACACGCTCTCCACATAGGCTTTAACACTGATGTGCTGGGAGACTGGCAGTCACCCAAGCAATGCGGATTATCCAGGGACAGGAATGACCAAAATGGTTCCTGGTTTGCAGGCACCAGTGAGGAGACTCCAGATTCCAAAATCAGAGATGGGGAACATTTCAATCACAGAGCAGAAATACAGCTAAGTGATAAAATCTTCTTTCTGGAACATCAGTGGAGGCATGGGAAAAAAAACCCAACCAAATTCCCGAGTAATACATGTCCTTCCCACAAAAATGGCCAGTGGTTTCCTTGATTGTCACACAGAGTTCATAGCCCAAACTATCAACTGGACTACCACCAGTCCTCTAGGAAGAGGAGAGAGAGATCTTGCTCTAATAACTCTTGTAGTCTATCCACTTATTGAGAAATAATTGCTCAAAGCAACAAATGTCATTATGTGATCTCCTGGACAAATTCAATGTGCCTGTTCACTAGAATCACTTCTGGTTTCATTGTGGCACTGGAAATACTCTGAAGTACTTTTCTGAAGGCTTAAGGGCAAAAAAATGCAAGAAGCTGCTTTGATGTACTACCATCTGCTCTAGATATGGACTGCATACCCACTATTGAGAAATGCTGTCTGCATTGGACACCATCCATCTTGGAATATTCTTTGAAGAATTTACTGGAGTATGTGGAAAGTTGTGATAGAGGCAGCTCCACACTCCCAGATTCCTATAGCAATATACTTTAAAATGCTCACATCTATTTCTGCATGAAAATCCAGACTATTCCAGGCAAGAGAGAAGTGTTAAACATTCACCAAAACAGAAGCAAGATCTGAATTACGCAAGTGGGCAGAAGCATTTGGATACCTTTTCATGGAAAATGTATGCTAGCATCTCGGCCAGCTGCAAAAGCATCATGTGAGCTTCCCCAACAGAAAGCTGTCATACATCTGGTGATGTAGCTATTCACAGCTTAGATATACACCAGCTTCAGCTCACTGCCTCGGGCAAGAATTTCAGTTAGTCAAGCAGAGTGAAATACCTGGCACGAGAGGCAAGAGTTAATGGCACACATTACAATTACATAAAATGAGACCCATGCTCGTTCCCTTTGAATCTTCAAATTGGATCAGACACAACAAAATCAATCTGGCTTGGTCAATGAGAAGGAATTTAGATAAAATCCAAAAACCTGCTATGTCTCTAGGTACATAATGTGGGAAATATTTGAGATGCTACAGCTCAGTGGCATAGGCCAGTGTATTTAAAGGATCACGACTGCACTGCCTTGCAATCTGACCGGCTGCAGTCACGTCCCCTTGCAGCTGGAATGAAGCCATACCCTTCCCCACACTGATGAAGTACCTTGGTTTTACCCAACTGCCATTCTTTCTTGCTGCTGTCATAGGTCTGAAGAAAACCTGCACATACAGCTTTACTGTTGTCTGAGAGGCTTGGCCCCTTCACAAGCATCTTGTACCTAAGAACAAAACAGAATCTCATCAGATTACGGATGACAGTAACAGCCCCCCTCCCTCTCTCTCCCCAGTCTTTTAACTCTAATTATCCTCCTCCCATTAGTCCTCCTTCCTCTGGGACCTTCCTTCTTCATGTTTGCTTTCCAATTTGGAAATTTCCATCCCCCAACCTTTATCTGTTCCTACCACACTGGCAATTATTGTTGCAATCCCAGTAAAAGAATACAAACTCAACAAAATTTTTCGGTAAAGAACAACTGTCTTTCTGAAACATGTGCTTTCATCAGACACAAGTTATTTTGTTCAGCATAGGGGTGGCATTTAATGCTCCAAGAGACAAAGGAAGCAATGTTCAGTGTCTCTTCTAGCCTTAAACTTCAAAAAATCCTTTTGATGTGACTCATTAAAAGAAATAATCACTCTTTCCAATATTAATCATCAACTATACTGTCCATTAGAATTTTCTTCAGCTGCCTAAAGGTTTTAAGCATGGTATTTTCCTTTACATATTATGACCAGCTGGGTTTCACAGCATCACACTAGCAAATCTGTGGCAAAGCTACCAAGAAAAAAAAAAAAAAAGAAAAAGAAAAAAAGACCAAAGACCATCTGGCTATTTTTCCATTCTGACTTTTAGCCTAAAGGCAAGTCTCCAAAAGGCCTCGCAGATCAGTCTATGATATGGGCATTAAGGCCATGGTTAGAAAAACATCCCACAGATGATCCATACCAGAAGCAGCAGTTAAAGAGGGAACAGTCCTATAAAATTCTATACTTCGGGCTGTTCCAGCATATGGTACAATGACAGCAATTACCTGCTGAGAAAGTCCTGGAAAAGGCGCCGTATAGGGAAACCTGCTCTTCGAACTTTCACTGTCTCCAGCATCCCTGAGTACCGCAGCTGATTTAGCACCACATCTGGATTAAAGAGGTTCGGCGCCTAAATAATGATCCAGAATCAAAACCACGTAAGCGAGACAGTCACAGGCTGTATATCTGTTTCGCTGTAGAAAGTCAACCCTGCATATTTGGGCAAGCCAGGTAAAAAGGGGGAAGTTTGGGTCAAGGGGAAGGCAACCTCACAACACTGCATGGTGCAGAATAAGGGACAAAAGGGTGTTGGGCTGATTCTGGAAGAAAAAAAAATAGTTTGCAGACTGCACTCACAGTCGGACTCTGGTAGGAGAGCAAAGATACAGTGTCTTAACACATACACAGTGCAGAACCCTGACTCGGTTCTCTTTGCAGTCTCTCTTTTCATTTAAACTGGAGACAAACTACAGAATTCTTTTCTGGCATAAATCCCGTAAGCAGCCTGTCCTCTGCCATCTCATACATGGTTTCAAAACACACAAAGCAAAGGATCAGTTCAGAGCTCCCCACCCAACATAGTTAGCAGCATATCCTCCTGCCACAGTTCATAATACAAGCGAGAGCCAGCCTGTCCCTAAGCACTGCAACTTGCTCATGATGTGTCCATCTCCTCTGCCTCAGAGCCAGGGATCTGCAGGAGACATTGCCCTTCATTCCAGAACAAATTTCTCTACAGGCACTATAAACAGGAGTGATTGCTTCTTCTACTGCAGCTCTGGACTCTGCACAAGCCTGGTTAATCCTCCAGGCTTCATAAGCACTGAAAGAGCTGGGAATGGCTATATCATCTCATATTCAGCATGCAGTCTTCCCATCTGATTACCAGCAGGAGGATGTGTTTTTTCTCAACTGTAAAATAACTAGAATGAAAAAGGGAAGGTGGGGAGGAACTGCTCTTACCCTCAGTTTGAGGCACCTGCCAGGCATTTGTGCAAGGGCATGCTCATGCAGGGCTGTGTCACATGCACACACGTGGCTGGGAAACAGACTTACCTTTTCTGTATTTGGTTTGATGCAGCGGATGAAAAATGGGTTGGAAGTACTAAGCGTGGCCATCAGGGAATGGAGAGAATCCTAAAGAGCAGCAAGAGAAACTCAAGAGGATCAGTCACTACAGAAGGGAAAGGGGCTACATTTCGTGCAATAAGGTCTTCATGCAGCCCTCCCATTCCTAATGTCCTTTGACTCTGCCTACCAAAATTTCAGTAACCCAAGAGATTCCTGCCTGTCCAAAACATACCCACACAGTTTGCTCTTAAGACTGTTTACATGGCCATCCTTGTTCTTGGAGCTGTATAGCTCTTTTGAGTTAATTTTACAAGTCTCTCAAACTTTAAATACAGGAAAACAGAACAGTGAAATCAACAGAAGGTCTGCAGACAATCTAAGTGGGTGAGATTCATGCCTGCAAGGTTCTCCCAATGAGGTTTTATTGGAATTGTCACAAAACGTGTAAAAATGTGGCCTAAAAGGACACATACATTTAACCAAAACGCCAAACCGATAAGAAAGATCAAAGAACCTCAAGAACTTCATATACTTAGCAAAGTACTCTTTTCCTCTGCCACCCTGCTCAGTCTTATCATCTCACATTTTCTACCAGACAGAAATCCTTGGGGCAGTGGCACTGTCTTTTTTTAGCACTGCAACATTCCTGCACATTTTCAGTGCTGGACACAAAACAAGGATGAATGACTCCTCTTGGCTGCAGGCCTTGCTTTACCCATCTGCTCCTCCCCAGAAGCCTGCTGCTCTCTTGGAAAACATCATACCCTGAACTGGGAACTGACAGTCGGTCTGCGCCTCTGGGTGCCCATCTTCAGTGTCTCTTCATTGCAACGACTGCAGACTCTTTCAAAGAGGTCATAGATGAAGTCCAGCCTAAGGGAGAAGAAAAGAATTAAAGAAGATGCAAGACACCTACCACCTGTGAGAAGATGGTTCTCATTGTCAGCTACTGCCCTGTCCCATTGTGAAACCCCTCATTTTTATACCTGCTATGCCAGAGTGGCTGCAGGAAGCAGTTCAGCTGGGCACTTCAGTGAGGAAACTAATACTTCCCATGTGGCTGCCCAGATCCCGCGGGCTGCCCTGTATGCCACGCTCAGCTGCAAAGCCAGAAGCCCCATCTCACACGCTCAAGCAGGATATTACACAAAGGAAAATCTATATTCTGCACAGGCCAGGACACCTCCCTTGAGCTATATGCCCCCAGGCAAAACTACCTTGAAGGTATGCCAGCTGGACTGGTGCTGTCATGCCTCCCAAACCAGCTCTTATGATTAGCCCCCATGACATGCTCATGAAATTGGAAGCCCAGCTCTTCTATGGCCAGAGGAGATCTAGAGCTACCCTCAGTGTAGGTCATTTCTGGGGAATCTTCCACCATTTTGCCACTTCTGAGACATTGGTGCTGGTTCTTACGAAGCTGCACAAAGTTCTCCAGCGGTGCTTGTGCCAGTTTATTGTTATGGCTGCTTCTGGCCCAGCTTCCCTTCTGGCATGTTGAAAAAGCCTGAGTCCTTCTATTATGCTGGACAATAACAACTACAGTTCTGGCCTCGAGCCTCGTGTAGAATGTTCCCCAGATGCCACTGTCCAAGCAAGACAACTATGAGCAGCTCATCGTCTCAGCTCCCTCAGGTTGTTTCAAAGCTTCTCACAGTGCACACTCTGCAGCAGCTTCAGAGAAGATGCAGTTCTGAAACATTCATCAGGCTGGAGCCCAAAGGCAATGCGTGGACTGTGCTAAGAGGCATATGGTAGAGTTGCTACTCAAAGACTTGTAGGATCCTCTATGTTACTAAATGCCTCCCTCCTACCAGGCCCCACTTCATTTTCCAGACCTTGCTCAAGATCAAAATAAGCTCATTTCTCTAAGGTCACGTTGCAGCTCTGGGATATAACATTAGGGGCCATGCCCAGTCCCACAGCAACAGCTCTGGCTCAGGATAAGGACAGATGATTGCCACTAACAATCAGGCTGGAAAACAAGCAGCCTCTGTACAAAGGCTGGCATTTGACAGCATGGCAGAGAGCATTGACTCATTTGGGGGCAACTTTGCCATTGTTGGTATAGGGAGGTAAGAGGAAGAAGGAAAAGGAAAGGGGGAAGGGATGGGGAGGGGAAAGGGAAATGAAAGGGGAAGGGAAAAGAAGATGGAAAAAACCAAATTGCCTGGAGGGACCTCTGTCATACTGTCAAAGCTCTTTTTAAAACTGGGACAGCATGAGACCTGATTAAATCTGTGCCTCATCTGTCTTCTCCAGCTCTCCTTTCTTCTATCAGGACGCTTCAACGCAAAGAGAAGAATGATTACGAATGATGCCTGATGCTGTGGCAAAAGCAGCTGCTTTCCTTGGTCTGGTTTATTACATGAATGTGGCTTAGTCCAGCCCAACAGACGTGGCCTCCTCACAAGCATACCTGCTGTCTTTCAGCATGTTTAAAATGTCATCACGAAAGGTGTCTCTGTTCTTCTCCAGAAAGCCTCTCGCATCATACAGCACCTGCAACACAGACAGAGCCACTAGAGCAGTGCCCTGCAGATCATTAAGCCCTTCTACATTTACATGCCAATGTACAAGGCCTCCAGCAGAGCTGCACAGTAACACTGCAGGCATGTGCCAAGATCTGAATTTCTGAGGTCAAAGACCTACAGAGTTCTGCAGTTACTGGCAAGAAAGTGGCTTTTAACCATCAATTAAAAAAATCAAAAAAAAACCCTCAAAAACAAGAGCCAAGTGAAACAGCTGCAGAGATTTGCCTGGCAGGAGAGGGTGTGTGGGGAGATCCTCTGCAAGGTGTGGGGTACTCCATTCACTTCAGGAGAGTGAAGAGAATGGCCACTCAGTGCCCCAACTTCCCAACCACAAGTGCTCAGCAGATATTATTCTGGGAGGAGGTTAGCCCTTCTTTAATGTGCAGGTGTCCTCCCTTGACACACCTTCATCTGTTTCATATCTCTCCACAACAAAGAGCAACATTTAACCTTGAAGGTTCTGGAACCTTTTCCTTTTTGCAGTAGGTATTGAGCCTTTTCTCCTCCTCCTCAAAAGTCAAATTTTCCTTGTGATTTTTCCTTTGAGTTTTGTTTGTGAATGTCCAAGAAAAGACAACATGAATAACAGAAGTAAGGAGGAGTTTATCCCCCAAACGACAAGTTACCTGAGAAACTCAAACATCCAAGTTGGACAATATAGTACTGGAGAATGACATGCTATTTTAATCCCATCACACTCGTTGTGCTCTGGTGTGGGACACTAACTGTGTGGAAACACACAGCTCAGAGACATTCTTGGTTTTTGGAATCTAAAACTGAGGACCTCAAGTCCAGCATACACCAAGCATCTCACAAACACACCACAAACACCTACCTCTCCCGCATAATGTCTTATGCCAAACTGATGGTCTGTCACCCGAGGCTTCACGTAGTACGGGTTGCTCTGGAAAGAAAGAAAAAGAAGTCGTCTTATAATGCTGATATAAGAATAAATGGAGTCAGTCAGGAACTCTGCCGTGACTATGACAAGGCTGGGATGGGCAAGGACCTTTGCTCTTGCAGAGCCCGACCACATCTGCTGCAGCTATCTGCAGCTACATTACAAATATGTTACTCAAATTTAAGATGGAAATATCCAGCCCTTCAAGGCATTCCTCATGTGAGCAAGGGCTTGCAGAATCAAGGCTGCGGAGGCATGCCATGGATGAAATGTCAATTCTTGTGTGTCTGACACCTGAGGAGACTGAGCTCCACACAAACCATGTGGTGCAGGACACAGGATCAGGATGCAGGGAAGATGGCAGCTTTGCATAACACCTACACACCTTTTCTTCATCAAAGGAAATAACATACCAATTTCCTGTCTTCCTCTATATTTTATCTTTCTTTGCACCTCTCTTCCCCTATATTCAATATTCAGTTTTCCTTCCTCTTTTTTCCCCTCTCATTTTCTCCCTCCTTTCTAAGTTCTGTGAAAACCATTTTAACTATTTAAGAGCAGCCATGCTGCTCTAGACCAACGATCTATCCAGCTGAGTATTCTGCCTCTAGCATTGGCTATGTAGGGTTAGAGTAAGAACAAAGCAAGTAAATCATACTTTCATCGTAATATTCCCTCAGACTCTAATTATTTCTATGAGGCCTGCCTAACTAGTAAACCCAAATGGATTTCTCTTTGAAATACTCGCTCATTCCACTCACTCATTCAAGTGAACCCATGCAGACTTCTTGCATCCAGAGTGTCCTTTCACAGGGAGCTCTCAGCCAACTACATAGGGAACTAGAGCTGCTTGGATTTAAGCCTGGCTTCCATTAGTGCCATTTATCTTCTTACAGGCCATGTGTGACTTTTAAAGCCATCACACCCCCCAAGTCATCTCCTCTCCACACTGCAGGGTCCCTTCAACGTAGTTTTCCATAGCACTGAAGCTGTCCCAGACTCGCTGTTTACCAGTTCTGACAGAAGCCCTTCTTGAGTGGAGGGGCCCCGTGGTTTATGTGGTTCAAAGTGCAGGTGATCTATAAATTATACAATGCCATAACAATGTTTTCTACTTTTACTCTGTTGGTTTCCTAGGAGCTTTTACTACTTCATTTGGGGATTTTTATTACTGCTGAGCCCTGTGCTGATATTTCCATGGAACTATCCATCACAGCCTCTGTCTGGGTCTCGCTCCTGAAGAGCAGCAGTCAGTTCAGGGGCCATCATTTCAAAGGTGAAATTGGGACTGTTTTCCTTCAGGCACAGCATTTTACATTTATCTACACTGCTTTTCATTTTCACTTTACAACACAAACAGTCTCATGAGGCCCCTCTCAGTCCAGCCTTGCCCTGTGAGTCAGCAGAAAACCTCAGTGCTCACAGGAGGACAGTGTCTTACAGGCCTCCCCTTCCTTGAGGTAACTGACCGTTTACATTCTGTGAATTTACCCAATTGTGAAATAAGAACTATAGGCCTATAGCTTCCTACAATACTTTCTAAAAACTAAAATAATTCCCCACCTTCTCAGACAAAAGTACTAAGAAAATTTTAAGTAACATGTTGCACAATGCTGTTTGTAATCCAGCTCTTTCATCTTCAAGTTCTTTTAGCAGAATTTAGCAGGTGGACAGCTTCTGATGCTGATAATTTGTTAGTGCTACTGAAAATTTTTTCATGTTTTTTTTTTTTTTTCTTTTCATATTGACCCCATTTCATTGCTCTTCCCTTCCCTCCGTACCGTCATCTTTTTCCAGCCACAAACTTCTCTATCTTCCACTCCAAACACGACTGCTGCTGGATCTCTCATGGGGACTTGCATCCTGTTCTCCTCTCCCTCTCTACCAAGCCCTTATATTTCACCCACGCTTACGACACTTTTGGTTCCTTCTCCTGTCTTCCCTATTGCTCCTCTCTCCAGTTGTATCAGAGGTCGTATTCTCTTAAAACCCAGCTTTATGCTTTTCCTCCTTAAGATTACAGCATTCCACAGAAAACACAGAGAAGAGGGCTTGTTCTCTTCAGGCTTCCCAGCAATGCTGGCTGGATGTCTTCCAGTGCTCTTCCAGCCAGCACTGGTATAAAAAATGCTTTCACCTTCAGCAAATGCAAATCCTAGAGCACTCTCCACTTCACTGTTCCTCCCTGCCCTTACTACTCAGCCTCTTCCATCTCTTGCAAGCTCCCCAGGGTTCCACGTTAACTGCTATTGCCTCAAAGCAGACAGAGGTGACACTATGAACAGCTTAATGAAAAGGCTACTCAATGCACAGAAATCACCAAAAATAGCAACCAAAATGTAGTGGGGCATAAAGGAATGCAAAATAATACCGGCAGTCTCATGCTGCTGTACAATAAATCACGGGTACCTTCTTACCAAGGGAACTGCATTCTGGTCTGATTATTTATCTCAGAAAAGAATAGAGAAAAAAAAATATGTAGACAAATTCAGAAACGAACAGCAGAAAGAAAGAGGAGCTTTGAAATGCCTCCATTTGGAGACAAACTGAAGAGTTTGGGTCAGTTCAGAAAGAAAATTCATAACAAGTGATGCATTAAAATATTCATTAGTTCTATATTAAGAAATACCAACAACGATTTAAAAAAAAAAAGGTAAATCAGGCATTCTCACATTTCTTTACCTGTAACACAAGGCAAAGCCTAAATTGTGGACTAAATTGAAGGCCTTGATTTAAGCCTAAAGAAAGGAAATATTTCCTCAAAACTGTCTGTAAGTAGCCAACCCAAAGCCATTGCTATTGTTTCCAATTTGAAGTCATGAGTATAACTAGCAGAATTAGAATGCAAATATGAAAAACGAGAATATCCGCTTCTCTGCCAATTAAAAAAAATTCAGAGAAAGGATACAGATTTGTATGTTTTCAGGCTTGGATGAAGTCTGAATTAGAATACTAGGAAACACATTTGCTGACAATGTTCTCACTAAAGTAGTTAATTATTCCATAAGTCCATGCTACGGGCTTTAATTTGCTTTGTTTTCAGTCTATTTACTATTTAGAACAAAGTGTTGGCTGTAGCAGAGACATGGTAAGGGACTGCTGCAGTGATCTCACTGGGGTTTCTGTGTCCCCAGGATAGCTTTCTGACCTGCAGGAAAAAGCCGTTCCACTACTGTGTCCAGAACACAAAAAAGAGGATGAAAGAATTTAATTAATTAGGAACAATAAGAGAGCTTTCATTAAAAGTCATGAGGCAAAAGCCGTCCCCAGCCCCAGGAGACAGATTTGACATGCTCTGGAGCAGACTGCTGTGAGTCAGCTGGCAGGAGAAACCCACACACACTGCGCAGCCACATCCTGTGCCTGGGGTGCTGCCTCGTGTCCCGTCGCAGACCAGCAGAACCTGACCTCCGTCCCATGCTGCAAACTCAAACCTCCTCTGCCCGCAGCCTGTGGAATGCACACTCCCTCTTCTCCATGTGCACAAGAGACCATTCTCAGGTTGCTTTACATATTACTGTTGTTCAGTGCAGCCTTATTAAACACTCGCAGGTTCGGGCCTAAGGCATTTTAAATTTCCTGCACAAAGCACATATTTTACATCAACAAAACCTTCACTTTAGGTTTTGAAATGCTGATGGGGCTAACATACTGATCATTTGCCTGCCAGGTTATTTTCTTACTTACCATATGCTGGCTGTGAAGTTTTTCCAGAAGGGTGTTGTCTGTGCCTTTGGGGAATCGACTCTCTTCATTCACCAAAGCCAGTAGACCTAGTTTCTACAGCCAAACAAGAGACAGGCTTTTACAGTCAGCAAAAGCTTTAACTACAGAGCACCAAGCCAAGAACTGGAGATCTGAACAGACCATTGAGCAATAACTCTTGAGTTATACCCAGCAAGGCTCAAACTGAAAGCAGAATTCTGGACAGTTAATGCATTCAGCAAGCAGAACATAAGTGGAGATTATTTCTAAAAAAATTCACATTAAGGTTTTACTTAAATGCTAATCCCCGTCTAAAACTATGACACCCTTCCTAAGCTTACTCTCAACAATAAGCCGAGATCTGCTTCCTTGAGCCGGGACTATGGGTAGAACAGCTCGTACTTTTGCCAGGTCACCATGGGAAGAGGATCTAAGCAACCATCCACTTTTAAAACCAGGAAATGCCAGGGAAGATCGCAACACAATCAGCAGTCCCCACTGTGATCCCTAGAAACTGTCACAGGTAACTGCTTACCTTCTCAATAAGGTCCAGGCACTCGGCATTATCCATCCAGTCAATGGCCTCCCAGTTTATCCCTTCCCTGATAGTCAAGAACAAACAGAACAAAGTTGTGAAATGCAAGATCCAATGTCCTGGGGTGTAGGAAAGCAGAAGTAACTGAGCATGGCAGCTGTCCCAGGACTCAAGACGATTTGCAGGAATTAGGCTTTGCCATGGCTGAGGAAAAAGAACAGGGGACAGAATGCACTGCTAACATGAGGAGATGGAAATGAGACAGCCTTTCTTAGCCATACCAGTGATTTAGACTGATGCTTTTCTTACGGTCATTTAGCAAATTTCACACGAATTTTAAGACTGTGCTCTCTCTGGAGTGGTGAGCACCAGCCCACGCAGTGGTGGTGATGGACAGTTTGCTACACAGCTTCAGGAGTCAACTGCTGACCCACCGATCTGGAAAGCAGGCCTGAAGCACATCTGCCAGAAGACTGACCCGCAGTTCACAGGTTCACCAGGAGAAGAGACAGGAGGGAGTTTTCAGGGAGAGTTTTGAAGAGGATGACACAGATAAGCTTTGGCCTGACATGCAGGGAGCCTACAGGGTGGCCCTGCATCTTTCAGAATAGGACCTGACGTAGGTACGGTAGTGCAATAATGTGCTTTGAAAACCACCTATGACGTTCTGTAAATCTGCTGAATGTGTTTTTCCCCCTTACCATCTTCTTATACTCCCATAATACAGGATATTTCTGTTTTCAGAATTCAGAAAAGCCTACACTACAAGGAAGACTAGAGGCTACGTGCGAAGCTACTTACTGACATTCTGATACAGACACCTTTCAGGTGGAGACTAACATTTTGAAGACAGTGGAACTGCTGCCTCTGAACACTTCAGCCCAGGCGTCACACTTTAAGGTTCAAAGCATCAAGGTGAGATACATGAAGCTGCTTACTAAACCTGAGGAAGCAGAGCTTATACAGTGGAAGATGAGCTTTAAGTACATCACTCTAGAATAATCTGATATGTAGTCAATAAAAAATCCTCTCATTCCTTCCAAAGTTCAGGCACAGAACTTCAACTTCTGTGCAACCATCAGGAAAGAGTCATTTGTCATGATGGTACCATTCTTAATACAAGATTCCTGCAATGGTGGAACTGGCCTGAGCGCATAAATAGCCTTGCAATTTTGCAATCTTTAGAATTTAATGAATTGCCTATTCAACTGTCTCCCTTTACAAGGCTGCTCTCATTTGCCCTCACTGACCCTATTCAATCCCTTCATTCACAAACATAAAGGCTTCTGTTTGGGAGCAACAGCTGAAGTATTTGTCTTGCAGCCTTCTCTAGAAGCAGAAATACTCTAGAACATCACAAGTACTTCACAAAACACAATCCAATGTGAAGCCCACAGAAGAGGAAAAGCTGTGCAGAAGGCCCCAAGCTCAAGAAACAGCCTGATGTAAACCTTGCTGAGGAAAAGAGCCCTTTTCACAGTATAGGAATCTCTAGGACAGAAAGAGCTGTCAGATAACTCTAATTTTCTATCTTTAGGGAATTTACTTTTTGCACACCAAGATTCCATCTGCATTACACCACCACTGCCATAGGTAAATCATTACCAAAGTCAGTAACACACTCAGTGACCGTGTACTCTAAGGGGTTAAAGCCCAGGAACTTTCCATTCAGCTGAGAGACAGAAGGAAATCTGGAGTTTCTAAATACTACAATGGAGAATGCTTTTTCCTGGAGACAAGTGACCTGTGCTGGCAAAGCACATGGACAATGCTTAGCGAGACACACCCACGGTCAGGGTTGTACCAAGGCCCAGCTGTCTCTCCTGCTTCAGTGACAGGGACTGAGCAGCACAGGAGGAATGATGTCCTCCCTTCTACTACCCATGAAAGCAGTGGGGCCCCACTCCCACTGTTTGTCACCTGTTGTACTCCAGCTGCTCCAAGGAGAAGATGTGTTTGTTGAAGTATTCCTGGAGTTTCTCATTTGCATAGTTGATGTTAAACTGCTCAAAGCGATTCACCTGCAAGAAGAAACAATTATAAAATTTTACATTCTTGTTCCTGTGCTCTAAAAGAATCTACACCAGTAACAGGGAAGGTGCCAGGCCTGGAGTAAAGCCAGAGAACATAGTGGTGGTCAGATGGACATGAGGAAGACAGTGTGGAGAGGACCACTAGGAGAACAGCCCATGCAAGGTTAATTCAGTAAACCTCAATCATAGTAAAGCATGCTAAAGATAATCATGTTTCTCTTCTTGGAAGAAAGAAATAAATTCCCAACTGTTAGGTCACCAGGCTTTCTCTTCTGTGAAATATCTGAGCAGTCACTATGTGGCTGTTCAACATACACCCCACATCAGCTGTAGTTAGAAGCATTACATGCAGGATTCTCCACACAATGCAAAACAGATGTAAACAAACAATGTACATGTAGGATTTGGATATTTGGTTCGCATACAAATCAAAAAGTCAATATCAGCTATCGTAGCAGATCTGCTGAGGGTCTGTGTCACAAACCAGACCTTGAACATCAGCCTATATGAATATGGCTGGCAGAAATGGGCAGCTATATATATCATTCCGCTTTCAGGGGAAAGTGGCAGTGGAGAGACCCCAGAATGCCCCATGCTATCCTTAATAAGATGCAAACCCACCAAAATTTCTTTCTATATGCACCAACATCTCCAAAACCAACCCACCCCACAGAAAACAAAATCCTGACCTGAAAGTTCTCGAAGCCAAAGATATCCAGGATGCCCACAGACTTAAAGTTTTCCTTGCCTTTGATCTTTGTATTAATCTTGTTAATGAGCCATGAAAAGCACTGGGAATAGAGTGCCATAGAAAGGGAGTCCCTGGAGTCAGCTGCCTGTAAATAGAGAGAGAAAAAATGAGTCACAAAGAGAACAGAAGGCATAAGGGCCACACAAATCTCTATGGGACTTCAGGTTCCTCCACTCCTCTTCAGGTGTCTCAGCCTCTGTACTGGCTGTACATATATGGTGCAGTATTTATGTGTATCAAGTTTTCAAATAGCCAGGCCACACACAGACAAGCCATAGTCTTTGGGTAACTGAACTTGAGAGGGTGAAGGAAGTAACAAAATCAGTGACATGTTTTGGAACAAGTGCTGGGGCAGGGAAGGTGGCAAAATACCTCACAACTAAGCCCACAGCAGTAATTTGTATCACCTGAGCCAACATTTGCAGTGGCAGGCCAGGTATCTCGGTTCAGTACTCCTAGCAGACCTGTCAAATGGGTGTCTGCTCAGTTGTCAAAAAACTGGTAGGGCAGGATTTAATAGAATATTCTGTCACCAAGTTACCCTCAAAAATTCCCTTTTCAAAACTTTCCTGCAAACAATATTATCCCACTGGAACCCAGTTAGGCCGACCAACAGCCAGGACACATGCCCCAGAAGTTCGTGGGTTGAAACTTTCCTGCAGTTGACCCAACATCCCTTGCAGTGATCATAACCAAGTGTCATAGGTGGAAAAAATAACTGAAATTGCGATCACTAACAGGCAGTAGATAATTGGGTGTACATAAGCGTGTGGATGAACATCCAAAATCAAACTTTTGGTATCTGAAGCAAAAGCCTTCTACCTGATAACTGCACAAGGAATGGGCTGGTTGCATACTTTGATAACACTTGGACAAACAAAAGTGGCACACCTCAAATCCTCCAATTGATAAAGAGACATGAGACAGAACCACAAATTAAGAGTCTGATCATGTGCTGTCCTTCTGCACATGCACTATTTAGAATGGCAAACCAGAGTTTAGGGTTCTGGAAAGAAGAGAAGGCCAAAAATAAGGGTCTCCAAGAAGAAGACATGATCGCAGAGGGTAGAAAAAGGGGCCAGGAGAGAAGATGGCAAAGATTGTGACTGGAAGAAAGATGCTGGAAGTGGGGAAAGATCCTGGAGATCGGAGACATGGAGATAAATGTCAGGGCATGCCCAAGGACCTTGGCTGGTAGTACCTGAGACTGATAACTGCAACTGCACAATATAAAGCCAGACAAGCTTTTGCCCAACCCTCCTGGACAAGCTGCAAACTCCCAACTGGGAAAAGAAGTTGACATCTAGAGAATGTAATGCTGAGGGGTGAGAGACCCATTACATGAAATAAGCAAGTAGGGTGAAAGCTGTAATCTTGTCATTTCATAAATAAACCGCAGTAACTAGATTACAGGTTGTTTCCCCTCTCGCCTGTGACACCAGCAGGGCAATTATTTCACTAGGCCAGACCAGCAATGACAGATCTTCTAAATGCACCCTCGCCCCCTTCAGTTTTACAGCCCTAAATAACATGAGCTCTTTGCTGATGGCACAGGCCAACTGCCTCTGCTCCCTTCCAGCCTCTCACAAAATTCTGAGGCCCAGCCTGCCAGATGCTCCTTTTCACCCAACCACACTGGTTTTCTCCTCCTTTCTCTTCCTAGGTACTATTTCCTGTTCAGCAGCTCAAAGTTGACACAGAATAACCTCCCTTCTCCACAGAAGAGAACATTTCAAAGTATGGGCACACATGCCTTTTCCGGGTATTTCTTCTCTCTGACAGCTGATCTCTCTTATTAGTTGGGACTAAGAATGTCCTCAAGGCCATGCCTCTGTAGCGTGCCTGGCTACACAGTAAGTTGGACACATTTTCCAGGAACAGGACCTCCCCATCCAGCTGTAAGCAAAGCCCCTTTCCCCACAACATGGCTCAAATGAGATTCTCAAAGGCGCCTTTCATCCTCCCAGCTTTGCCTGCCTTTAGGCCAGTTCATCCATTCAGCCCACTGAAATGTCAAAGCTCAGATGGGTAATGAGCCCATTACATAATGAGAAATCCCCAGCAGCTCTATCCCCACAACAAGTGGGAATGGGTGGGTGCAGTACTCGAGGGCTCAGTCAGGAACAGTCTTTACAGGCCCAGCGTTGAGTGCAACAGGCTCTCCGAGTGAAGACAGCTAAATGGCAGCACCCGCTTGCTATCACAATTTTCTCGTGGCCTGGGTACCTCACTGGGCTGCAAGCATTAAGTGTGGGGTCCAATACACACACACGTCAGGAATAGCTACACCATCAGGCAAAGCTCTGTTCAGGGAGACTCTTGTAAATCCTACAAGTGCATACCATTGCTGTGGACTGCAGGAAGTGCCTCTGGTACTATCTGTTATCCAACCTCATGCACTGCTAGAGAAAGATGCGGCTTATTTAGGACAGACAGCTGAGAAGAAAAACTGTGGTATTGGATACTGAGGGTATCTACCACAGACTACGAGCTGAAAAATAATTTCCACACAATTTCACTGCAAAGAAAGGTCACAGACTATGCAAAAAAAGAGACCATTTCTTAAAGGCAAAGCTTAGTTTGTGACATATTAGCATGTGTGTTCACAGCAAGAAAAGAAGCAACTACTCTACCATAATGAGCACTGCTGAGGCTTCAGCTTGAATACGGTGCCCAGTTAGGGGCACTCCACTTCTTAAAAGATGTGGGAAAACAGAGACAGAAGACAAAGAGATTTAGAAAATTACTTACAAGGAAGCACTGAAGGAACTGGATTGTTTAGCTTAGAAAAGAGAACACCACATGAAAAACTTCACAGAAGCCAAAGCTTGTAAGGTGGACAGCTGGGATGTCAAAGGTAATCTAAATATGAGGAAAATCTTTTCAACTCCAGACTCCACTGCAGCTAAAGCAGGATACTTAAAGATGCTTTGAAATTCCTTCCATGGGAAATCTGAAGGAAAGTTAGACAGACATCCGTCAGAGAGAGTCTAGTAACTCTGGCTTCTCTGCCAATGTAGGCGTTGGATTGATAACCCTCTGCAGTCTGTGCCAGCACATGATTTCCATTACAGATGTTCATTTTGCTATAACATGATGCATCTTCCATCCTAGTAATTACTCCTTGTCTTCCAGTGTCTTGCATTTTATTAATGACAGCGGATTTTCTACAGTTATCTGTGCATGGACCTAAAACACCAAGAGTGCCCTCAAGTGATCAGCAACACCACAAGAGCTACATATCAGTTTACTCGGTCCTCCTTTGTGGTCGTACGGATACGGAAAGAAGCTGCTGCGGGGTAACAGCCTAACATCTGCCGGATGCTTTGTGGGAACCGTGTGCCAGCTTTTACTTTCCAGTAAATGCAGCGTAACCTGGGAGTTCTGCAAGGTTAAAGCATGCACATGGGCAATTACCACAAAGCATCTGATGCACCTTCTGCATGACACAAGTACGACCAGTTCCTGGTGAGTGAGGGTGACTTAAAACCAGTATCATGCATTGGCATTTGCAAGCGAACTCCCCTGTAAAGCCTGAAGAGCAGAGTCAACACTGGGACCTGAGCTACCAATAGGGGCAAAATACCTGAGGAAACAGGATGCCCTAGGCTGGAGTGGGTGACACAAGAGGAAGACTCAGGGCCTGGAAATGCAGAAGTGGCAGAAGCAGAAGCATACACTAGGACACTTACCTGCTCCACAGTGAGAGGGGAGCTGATCTCTTCCCCACGCAGAATCATGGACCTCTGTGTCAGCACTTCAGAAAGCTGAAAGGCGTCTAAGCCCAGGAGATCACTGGCAACATTCAGCACTAATAACAAAGGAAGACACACTTTTTTCTCCTGCCTGGATCCCCATCACTCATAGGGATATTTTTGCAGCTCAGTGAGGAAATCCCAGAGACTCCTACAAGGCAGGTGACTAAACCCCGGCACAAAACACACTCCCCCTTACTTAATTCTCTTGGGCATACCCAAAGCTGTAAGCTCACATACCCAGTCTGAGGCTCATACACCCATTATGGACCACAGTCAGATGCTCATGTAAGTCAGCCTTTCTGCTGACCAAAGGAAGAGCAAAACCCTGGGTGAAGCTCAGCACCAGCAAAACACTGCATGAGAAGATATGAGAAGACTGCGTGACTACAGTCTGAGCACGGGATTGCTAACTTGGATTTTAAGAAGGGAGGCAATTAACTTAAGACTTTAAGCACTTGTAATACATATTTATTGCTTCTGTTAGGGACTCCTTTTGCAGACCAGCTCAGCTTGGATAACTGTAACAGAGTGCACACTAGCAACTGCTTCAAATGAAGATCAGGGAAGGTCTCTAACAGATGACTTTTATCTCAGACTCCATCCTGATCCTATTTCTTCCACCTCTTTCAATGCAAAAGAGAATCTGTGAGGCTGTGGACTCAGTCTGAGAATATCCAGGAGCACAAATGGATCACAGGGCCACAGATCAATTAAATCCCACTGGTACCCTGGAGCCATGCATCCTGTGGCAATGCTTTTGTAGGGTTAAACTACAGGGAACCTACTGGTGAAGGCACTGGAGACCAGCATAACAGAGGGAGAAAGGACAATGGAGAGGGCTTTATTGGGGGCCTTATGGGGCTTTGCATGGTCTACCAAGTTGCTAGGGTCCTACTTACCTGCTTTTGTTGTAACCTGGGCCCCACCAGCTGTCATGAATTCAACGTTTCCCAAATGAAGTGTGCCAGAAAGAAGTTTGAAGATGTCTCTGATTTCTTCGGTGCTGAAGTCCACCACCTTCATGGCAGTCTATGCAAACCCAAACAGCTACTGTTAACTGTATGTACAGCCCAGTACAATGCAACCACCACGCTCAGGCCCAGTGCGTGTAAGATGTAAAACTCAGAATTATAGTCACCATGAATCCCAATGAAACGGGATGGCATAGCACCCCTCTCAGCTATACATTTGTCAATGATCTTTACTGTCTCCCATTCTCTCCTACATTTACTCTACTGCCATCTAAGGCAGGTGGGCATTTGCCCCATCCTCAAGTTGGACTTTGCTGCCACCATTGACGGTCTGTCACAGGAAGAACATGTTGGTGCCTATGTGAGGAAATCCTGCCCTGAACACTGGCAGCACAGGTTACAGATGTAACTGGATGGCTTCCACCATTCTCCCTCATTTTCCTCCCGGAATGATGGATTAAATTAAGATACTTAATTTACTCTGATCCACATAACCCCCTTAATTCATTCTATCTTAGTATAGTAGATTTATGCAGCAAGATTTAAAACCAGGCTTTCAGCATTAATTGCTAGATGGCTGGAAAGAGATTATCAGATAATAAGGAAGTATGGCACATTCCCTCTTCGTGCCTGCATGTGAGCCAGGGTTCTTGGGGCATAAATTGACTTTGAGAGGTAGGACCTAGTTTCCATGCAGTCACCCTGTCAGTGGGGCACTCTGGGGTTCTAGTTCCCTTCTTTCCTCCAGCATCTCTTCAGCTGAAGAATAATGCCATATTTCCATTGAAACTCCTGCTGTACTGACTGTTTCCCAAATTCCCCCAATTCTGTACACTAAAACCATATTTTGAGCCTTGTTTTAGCTGAGTTTCAGACTTGTTAAACACCAAATTTTGGCTTAGGGCAAATCAATTCTGCCTGTGAGCTCTAGAACATGCAGCATGTTTAGTCCATGAGACTGTGCCCAAAAGTTCAGGAGGAGTTAGGGCTGGACTCACCATGACCTTAGTGAACATCTCTACATCATTCAGGTTCTCATCAGTCACGCAGCCAGACTGGTTCAAGTAGCGGTAAGTCTCTGGCTCACAGAGGGAGAGGCTCTCTGCAACAGAAGAAAAAGAGGCAGGGGAAAGACAACAATTTGTTTAGCAACCAGTCTTTCAGTTCATGGAAGAGGAGGGTGTGCTGTAACAGAGCTTGCAGATGGTATGCAAAATTATTTAGAACAGTCAAATCCCAAGCTGCAGAGTCTCAGAAGAATATCTCAATACTGAATTGACTCAAGGAAAAAAATATTAAATTCTAGCTCAAAAAGTGTACAGAAAAAGTCTTAACCCTATGCATATGGTAATGACCTCTAAATTAGATATCATCACTTGAGACAGAGTTCAGAGAGCCACAGTCAGATTTCTGAAGGCACTCAGTGCTGAGCAGTAGTCAAAAACTGAATATAGTTCACAAAACTAAATGTAAAACCAGAATTAGGTCTCTGAACATTTGTTATGCAACCACATCTTAAACGCTATCTGCAGATTTGATCCCCCATTTGGAAAAGAACGTACGAGAACTAAAAGATCAATGGAGAAAGGAGACAAGGATGATCAAGAGCCAAAACCACACTACGGATGGGGAAGTGAAGCAGCCTGGGACACCAGCTTGGAGAGGTAGATGGGGAGGAATAGCAGAGACCTGCTGAAGATTCTGTTTTGTATGTTTTCCCTAAGCAATTGCTAATAGCCATCGTCCCCACTATTTTCCTTTGCTTTAGACTGATCTCTGAATTGACCTTCGCAGCCATTCCTGCACGTACCCCCTAAAACTGAAACCTTACTCCCTTCTATGCTGTTAGGCCCAAATCTTCCATCTGATTATCCTAAGACGCAGAGAACAAAAGCATAAAGAAATTCCCCATGCCCTCAAAACCAGAGTACAACTGTAACATGTTCCTGCCTGCCTATCTGACCTCTCCAGAAACACCATCAGTGCTCAGCAGTGCCTGGGACAGGTACACACAAATGTTGTTAGAGGGATGCTGCACTACAAAGAGGATTCGTCCACAGGCTGCAGCTGCCACTTTCTCTGTGTGCCCTTTTCCAGACCCACCTCTCCCTTCCCCAAGCACAGAGCTATAAACCCTTTGTTCAGACACAAGACATGTTTTGGCTCTAGTCCTTCCACTACATCGCTGGTCTTTGTAATTCTTCTCTCTACTATTACCTATACTGAAGGTTTGTTCTAAAAATATAAATATCAGTCCAACCTTTGAACTCCTTGAACAGCTCCCACCAGCAACTGAATCAAGACTCTTTACCCTTCTGCTGCCTCTAGCCAGTTTCATCACCTCATCACTTTGCACAGACTTTTTCCTTCAGCACAAAATGCCTGTAGTGTCTTCTCTCATAAGGCATTTCTGTCATCCTCAGCCTCTTTCTCTCCTTTCTGTTTCCCATGAAATCACCATATGGCCTTCAAGTACCTGAAATATCCATGCTCTGACTTACACCTGCTTCACATGTTGGACTGGAAACAGGACAAGAGACATATCCCAGAAAATGAAATTACCTTTCTGCTCCCCGCTCACACCAGCTAGCAGAGCATAAAAGATGTGGTAATTCCGCTCTCCGGGGTTCTGATGTACCACTCTGTTCTGAAACAAAGAATACAAGAGTAGCCAGTAGAAAGAGATCAGACTTGTGGTTGCAAAGGCAAAGAGAGGACCAGGATACAGGTAAATCTCCAGCCAATGCACTAGAGGGGCTTCTTGCCGTTTAATGATGGTTTTGTCTCAATAAATTCTACATCAAGTTCTTTGTGGCTGTGCAACTGAGCGTACACATGGACAAACTGAACCTTGTTGGTTCTGGCCCTGCTCCTCAGTGAATTCCTGACTCCAAAGTAAAGTACATCCAAGCAGAGATGCCTGCATTTGGAGTTGCACCCTATATTCTTCTCTGTGGAGCTGAGTTTCCAGTACACCTCTCTCCCTTTCTCCTCAGTAAACATTTTTTTTCTTGGAGTCTCTCTGTAATGCACAGAGTTTATCAAAGATGGGAGAACAGGCTCTGATAGATACAGAACAATCTTTGCTCCTCTGCCTCCTCCTCAGCTGGGACAGTTGCAGTAGTAACGCCTGAGGAGCTGCTGTCTACACACTGCGATGGAGACAGCCTCATCCAGGAGGTGATCTGGCACTGCCACACCTCCTACGAGGAGAGGGCTCACCCAGCACTCAGCAGAGGTGATACGTACCTTTTCCAGTAAATCTGAACAGCATGTTAAGGAAAAAAACATCCAAGTGACAGAAGCACACATTTCTTGATGCTAGGCAAAAAATCTTCTAGACACATTGGGATGAACCCTGCAACAAGCAACGAATCATGAAATAACTGACACTTTGGAAAGTAGGCAAAGAGTGGTTCTAAACATCATCTCAGATCATCCTCTCTATTCACTGTCCAAGGAGGTATGATGTGCCAAAGAGATATTTAAAAGGGCAGGGCCAGATAGAGCATAGGTAACCTAACAAAGGATGAGCCACGGTAGGGACACCTAGAAAGATTAGAGGCCACTCTAATCTGAAAGTCTGTATTGCATACAGCAAGTCTTGCCTCAGTTCTCATTGCTCCTGCCAGAGACCACTATCTTAAATCTACCGACAGCACAAAGAGCTGAGGCTAAACAATCCAAGCCTGTCATTTACAACAGCAGTAAATTCATCTGGGGGCTACTCCAGTGGCAATTGGTGTGGTTTGCACTCAGCAGCAGCTTTGAACATCAACATCAAGAAATGTAGCCAGGGCAGCTTTACCTGCCTCATGGAGACAAAAGATACGTCAAAGCCTTTGGGAGAGGGGTACCTGGGCATATAGGGAAGAAAGTCATCAGGGCACAACAGTTTGATTATTTCTAGTCTTCACTGTCCTTGTTATCACTGGAACAGGCTCCCCACAGAAGTGGTCATGTCACCAAGCTTATCAGAGTACAAGAAGCACCCGGACAATGTTCATAAGTCATATGATTTCATTTTTGGTAGTCTTGAGAGGAGCAGGGAGTTGGACTTAACGATCCTTATGGGTACTTCCCAACTTGAGATATTCTGTGATTCTATGACTAGGGTTCCAAGGTCCACTGAAGATGGCAGCCCAAAACAGGGACTCATAATTCTCTTCTGCACCCAAATATTGTGCAGAATGTATTGATTCTTAGTTTGGTCTCACTTTTCTCAATCACGGATTCATTGGCAGAGCTAAGATAAGGGAACAATTTTATGTGGAGCAAACAGGATGCGATCAACCTGGGGGATCTTCCAAGGTAGCAAATTCCAGGATTTTAAGTATCAAGTGTTGAGATTAACAAAGTGAAAAGTCAAATTGTGTCCCTACCTAATGCAGTGCTGAGACAAAAGGTTTCCAGAGTTAGGTGCTGCAGAGCCACAAAACAAGCACTTCTTCCCTCTTTAAGGTGCAAATTTGCCCACAGTTGTAAATTGACTTTGAAAAACTGTGATGAGGGATTTCCTGACCCACACTGAGCTCCTCCTCATCTTCCCTCACTCCATCCATTGCTGGTCCACTGAAGAAAAGGATACAATCAGTTACTCGGCCTCCCTGGATGTGTCCATGTTGAGAGAAGTGCAGCTGGATGAACTTGCCAAAGCGGCTGGAGTTGTTGTTATAAACTGTCTTGGCATTTCCAAAGGCCTCCAGAATGGGGCTGTAGAAACAAGGCAATGAAGATATGATTAGTGATGGGATACCATTAAAACAAAGCGTGTACCCAGTCTTCTGACATTTGCACAGCGTGTTCTGCCATGAGAGATTTATTTGTTACAGCACCAGTCTGGACAAGCAGGAAGAGCTCAAGGGAAAGGAAGGATGGCAAGAGCAATTTAACACGCTGCTAGATAAATCTTAAACCTTTGGGATTGCAGTTAATTAAATCAGTCCCCAATCTGTATGGGCAGCTGGTGCTCATACTGTCAAGGGCATTCCCCACCAGTGTGGCTTCAGGAAATAAAGGTGGCAAGACCCAGCCAGGTTGTGTCCTCAACACAGCACATCCCATGAATGCAACTGTATTTTTTCAAGGATTTTCAGAAGCATCAGACCTATAGGGCAAACACTCTGTAGCTTTAAACCACGTACTTCTATATTCATTCTACCTTTTTTCCTTCTGCCTTTGAAAGAGAAGACCAGTATAAACCATCTCTTAAAATTACAGGCAAACATCTTCAAACTAACAAACGGTAATAAAACAATTTGTTTGGCACTTAAATTTCATACTGGAACACACGAGCCCTTGTTACCTAAATCTTGCTTAGGCTGATATAAGCCACATGGTTTCCAAGTAGAGGGACTATACACACGCTATAGATTTGAAAATTACATTCTAAGAGAGCAACATCATCGATTTCAGGAAAAAAAAGTTGCAAAAAAATCTATCACCAAATGTCAGACAGGCCATAAATTGAAGAATTTTGTCTGCTGGTCACCTTCCCATGTTCAGGAAAAAAAAAAATTTAAAGTGCTTGGTACTTGCTTCACAGACCAGTGCAAGGGAAAAGCCTGAACCACTCAAACTGACACGCTGAATTCAGGATTAAAATATTCATTTCTGCAATTAAGCCAATTCTAAAATAATCTGAAGGGCTGACAAGCAAGGAATCACAGAGATGCTACAAGAACAGCCTGTATGCTGCCATGTCTAATTTTAAAACACATAGTTTTAAACAAAAATTATTGCTGTTATTACCCTGAGAAATATTGGCTTTTAAACATCTCCACAGATCTATTGTGCAGTCCCACTGGAGACTGGGACAGATATGGGATTATTCACAAGTTAATAAGTCCAGCATAAAAAATAACCACAACTACAGACACCCCTGGAGCTTGCAGGAAGCTTCGGGCCTTGCAAGAGTTAGCTAAGGGAGAGCTGTGCTTAAGGAAACACTCAACAGCCTTCAGGAAAATCCAGGCAGTATTTTCCTAACATCTCTTGAAACAATCGCTTTCAAGTAACAAGGACAGAAATGAAAATTCCTCTGTTCTAACACACTACAACCATAGAAATGCCAGTTAGAGGAATCTGGGTGCGCAGATCGGGAAAGTTCCTTGCCCTGGAGAATTTGAGCTCCAAGACCCACACCTCTGAAACAAGTGTGTAAATAAGGACAGAAATATCCCACTGACCACACCAATGCCATGAATCAACAAAATTAATGGGGACAGCCAGAAAAAGGGAGGACAAGGTTATGTTATACGACCACTACAGATGCAGTGAGAGTGCAGAAGCCAGCTAGCCAATCTTTGTGGCTCTAAATCATGTTAAATTATATAATAAAAGCACAAGGAAGTATCTTTAAAGTTTAGTTTGGCAATGGGCTCATACACGTGAGCACAAAGTCTTTCAGGCATAGGGGAGGAAATGAGCAGGAGGGTGTCTGAGGCTGGCAGCAGTTGCAAGGCAGAGGGTGGAGTGAGCTGGTTCAGCCGGGCACGAGGGCAGGGGTCTGGGCCGAGCAAATGGGCTGTGCCAGCAGCACATGACAGCATGGCACCCGGGGCAGCACATCAGGAAGGTGATGCTGGCTGCTCACTGGATGCGGGCAGGATGTGCTCCAGGATTCAAAATAATGGGAGCCAGTTTCAGCAGGGCAGCAGAAAGGGAAGTCTGGAGTTCAGAAATACTGCACCATGTGCAGATTCAGGATTCAGATGCACAGTTGAAGACAAAAAGATTTGAAGACTTGGGGGATGAATAGCAGGAAAGGTGGCTATGCTGTCAGCTGTGGCACCAAACATGGAGAAGGGAGCTTCAGAGTGAAGCAAGCAAGAAAAAAAGCTGAAAGTTAGCAGAATTTTGATTGGATGGGTATTTTCAAGAAGGAAAAGAGACAAAATCAACAGTGCCAAAGGAGTTTTCAGAGCCTGATTTATGAGAAATACACCAAGCACTTATGTTCCAACACAAGCAAATGATAGAAAGGTGATGAACACTTTGTTTGCAATGCTGTCTGAAACTGAGAAAGAATCCAGTATTGTTCCTTGGTATGTGCTGGGCTGCAAGGAAGAAAATCCACCATAAGTGAAGCCAAGGAGGGCTACCATCAGATCAAGTGCAGCTGAACTCCAAACACATGAGGTAGGGTCCATAGGAGTGGCAGCAGCTTCTGAGTCTGGGCCAGGCCTGCAGCTTCTCGTCTTCAGAGAAAAGGTGACACATCAGATTCTGTTGCATTCATATTGCAATAGCTCACGTAGCACTGGAGATGTACATGGAGCAGGTTGTGATCTCTTACTTCACTCCGGCTCACAGCTGTGGCATCTTACAGACTCAGGAGTCACCTACCCACCATCATAAGCTCTCTGGATCACTGTCAAGTTATCACTTAACTGCTAAGAGTGCTTGAGCCTTCTAAGCTGCTTGCCTTAAAGCAGATTTTGCAAATCTTGAGTCCTGACTGTACTGCTCTTCAGAGCTTTTTCCAATTTGCCCCCATGCTTGCTAAGATCTGCACACCTGCAAAGGATAAATCATCCAACAACAGTCTTTGGAACACCAGGTCCAAGGGCAGCAGCCCTTCTGCTCAAGGCTGCTCTGCTTATAAGGACCTAAAACCCGCAATGCTCTCACAGCTGCCTCCTCTAGAGGTTTCTGCAACTATCACAGGCTCCATCTGGGACCAATCTGCAGCCTCAACCTTGACAGCACCAAACTGCAGGGCCCCCAGCAAGGTCCTTCAGTCACAGGCAAGACAGTCTTGTGCTGGGAAACTTTAATGTAATGTATTAAATATAATTCAGGTGTTAAGGAAAACAAGGACAAAACCAATAAAACAGATTTATCTTTCCTGCCTCTTCCCCAGGCTTACCTAAACTCAAACACCTGCTGTCCTCCGTTTCTCAGCCTCAGCTTTCTTTTTTACCTCAGGTTACACCCACTCCCTCAAACCTCCCCCAAGAGGGCAGCACAGAAGCCTTGGGTCACACTCACAGGACTCCTTCTCCATGTCACTCTGCTTCCTTGTTTTCTCTGCTGTCCTTTGCCTCTTACTGGTTTTCCTCAGCCACACTTTGCTTCTTTGGGTTTTCTGGATACTTTTCCCCTTCATCTCCCTGTTCCAGCATAGGTCACCTGTGGGCCATGGTCCCTCAGGAGTGTCCCTGCCCTGGCATAAGTTATGGTCCCTCAGGGGTGTCCCTGCCCTGGCATGAGTTATGGTCCCTCAGGGGTGTCAAGACTTCTTCTGGCACGAAGGATTTCCCCCGGAGTGTGTCTCCATTCCCTCATTGCTGCCAGCTTCTCTCTCAAACACATTTGATTCAGGCGCCATGCACTTCCCTGCCTGCCTGATGCCTGATGCAGGGTTTAGGTGGGTGGTGGTTGTTCCCTGGTGCCAGCTCCCATGGATGGTTCTCCATGAAATCACTTGCCAGGACAGCAGAAGAGCTGCCAGGTGGCCCAGGGGGCTTCTGAGGGCAAGACATACCAGCAGCCTGAAACACAGGGAGGCTGGGGGAGAGCAGGGGCTAATGGAGGAGACCAGGAGTCAGAGTATGACAGAGACTCACCGTGAGGACAGCTACAGTCAAGAGCTAGAGCATTAATTCTCCAGCTGCCACACACATCCCACATTGCTGTTGGAAAGAAGCCTAATCCCTCCACGGACAGCTGGGAGAGCAGCCAGGGTGAGGCCTCCCAGCAAGACTGCAACCTTTGCATTTCGCTGATGTGACACCATTCAGCTCTGTGATCCTCTCCACCCAGGTCTGGCTCCATCCATGGCCCGGCTGCCCAGAAGGCAGAGCCCCCCAAAAGCAGGGCCCCCCAAAGGCAGGGCCCCCCAAAGGCAGGCTGACCCAGCGCTCCGTGTGCCCGTGAGGGTGACTGTACCTGCTTTCCAGGATGGCTTCTTCCACATGAGTGCTCTTCTCAGACACAGGGGCCCCGAGGGAGGTCTGGCTCATGGCTGACAGGAATTTCAGAAGCAACTTGGTGCTCTCAGTCTTTCCAGCTCCACTTTCTCCGCTGTTAAGAAAAAAACATACGTTTCATTCACAGATCCATGACAGACAGAGCCGATGACCATCCTACCCGCGGCACAGAAGTGATCTCTAGGAATAAACTCGTGACATCTCCGCTGTGACAAGCAGGGATCAGGCAAAGGCAGGGAGGATGGTGTGGGTACTTAGGCAGATGTCAATGCAGATGGAACAGCAGGAGCAAGGCGTGCGATGCAGCCATGGAGTAGCCGGGTCTCCATTGCTAACCTTATCAGAACACACTGGCTGTCATGACGCTTCCACAAGCAGCAGTAGCACTCGTTAGCGGTGGCGAAGATATGGGGAGGCAGCTCACCCAGCCGGTGCTGTCTGTACAGGTCTATGGCATCCACACTGTACAGACCAGGGATGGGTTTGTAGGGATTTACTGATGCCAAGATGGAACCAATGTTTGTCTACGGGGAAAAAACAAAACACAGAAAGGAAATGAAGCTCCTGGAAAAAAAAAATCACAACAAACCCAGCCCCTGAAATAAGTCATGGTGAAGGAGAAAGCCTAAATAAGGACATTGGGCTTCAGCAGAGAGCTCCACAGTTTGGCAAAGAATGTCAAACCCCAGGGAAGGAGCTGTACAGCTGGGTATGGATGGGGCACTCTGAATTTTGCTGCTTTACAATATAACATTTTTATCCTGTTGTCTTTGTGAAATTAAACTTACACAATTTAAAAACATGAAGCCATCTTCATACCCAGCTACTTTGCAATGTGCTTGAAGCTGAATAGCAGAGCCAGGACTGAAGGAGTGTCAGGAGATACCTTCAATGCCCCTATCCACAGTCCTAAGCAGAGGGGGCATGGCAGGGTTCAAGAACCTCCTGAATAAAGAGTTGGAACACAGACACACACACACTACACACATGTGCAAAGAAGCACTAAAGCATATAATTCTTCTTCTGCTGAAAAAAATGCTGTTTGTAGCAGCTTAAATCATTTGGTAAACCAAATCAAAATTGACAGCTGAAGATGAAGCTCTGGAGTTCAAGTCAAAACATTTCTATATTTTCTAAACATTTTATTTTGAAAATATTTATTTTGAAAATCTCACAGTTCAAAAAAAGAGGTAGCAAGATTTAAAATAAAATACCCAGAGCACAATATTGAATTTCCAATGTATTATTTTGTGAAGTCAGAAGGAAATTAATGTTGCTTTTTGGGGCATGACTTTTTCGGTTCAGCCAACCAGCTCAAATCCAGTTATGCTCAGAGCTGCAGTTCAGAGCAATGGTGCCACCTCTCTCCTAATGACGGCCTTGTAATGTGGTCAACATCCAGCTTAAATCCTGCTGCTGGTGCGGTGGCCTCCCTCACAGGGACATCTTGGACTGCTCTGCTCAAGGAAGACCCATTCTCAGCAGACGTGACAGAGTAAACACTTAGATTGCTGCAGAGGTGCCAAGCTTTGTGGTCAGGGACAACATCTAGCATTATTTCCAAACTATGAACTAACTACAAGTCACCCAACAGATTTAAAAGCACTTGAGTGTATCTATTGGAGAAGATGTAAATTAAACACTTGGTGACAAGGAAGACTCATCAGGCCAAATGAGATCTGGGGCTATAGCAATGCCAAGCTCTGAAGCCAGAAGGCAGACTGATAAGGTGCTGTAGTCACCAAAATATTTAAAACTCATTTATTAAAGCAGCAGTCAGAGATCATCAGGGGGAAAAAAAATCACCTAGGCCAAATTGCATTATCATTATAAACAGACTAGCATGGATCAAGTCCTGAGGACCCTCTGACAGGGACCTGTGTGGGCAGAAATATAATTCATTGGTAATGAAAGCAATAAGCAAGCAGATGATCTTTGGCCAGAGAGGTGCAGAGAGAGAGGAAAGCATTGAGTGAGAAAACATGAACTGGGGGAAAAGCATTGTACAAGCAGTTGAGGAACAGGCATTGTCCAGAGACTACAAGACAGAGATGTCCATTCTAACTCTTCTCCCAGACCTTCACAGCATCTTTTCTTCTCAGATGTTTCAGTTTGCATTTTCCACTGTAGTTTCACCTCTCACTAGGTGCAGAGCTCCTTTCCAGAGAACTTCTGCAAAGTCCTTTCCAGAACTTCTTCCAGTACAGCCATCTCTTTCAAAGGTGTTTCTAGGAAACTTTTCCACCACCCAGTTGCGGTCTCCTCATCACATGCATTCCCTTATAGACAATTTCTATCCATAATTTTTAATAGCAGTAAAACCACGTAGATACCAGCTACTCGATCAGCAAAGTAATTGCCCCCAAAGAACTCTCCAGACCAGGACAAGCCACATGGGGCAAGTCTAATTCTCAGGACAATAGATCCTGCTTGGATGGTTAGGCGTGGCATTGCTCAGGACAGCACAAAATGTGGCAGTACAGCCCCTGGCTCATTTATACATCACTCACATTATGTTGGGTCTACTTTTATTAGGGAATACAGGAATTGCAAGAATGAAGAGGGAAGATGCAGGCTGTTGCAGTGCTCACATAATTTCCTTCAACAGTTGGGTAGAGCTTGGATAGTATTTATCTGGAAAACAAAAGGTACTGTTGAGCTTGTCAGTATTGCTGTGGTAAATTAATTATGGGTGCCACACCAGTCTAGATATACTGCTACCTACACTGCCTGATCAGAAAGAATCCCCTTTAGGAGCTCATGGTGGGGCTAATAATCCTACACTGAGGGGGTCTTCCCAGTGCTGAGCCCCTTCATACATCTCCAAAAATTTCAGACCCAAGGTGCACATCTGACACTCATGCACTATGCAAAGGCAAAAAACGAGGTGTAAAGGTGTTAAACTTTAACACCTTTATGCACGGATGGAGAAGGCACGGAACTAATGCTGAATAAGAGAAGGAATGACACATCAGAGCTAGAGGAAAGGCTTAAGGAGATAGGGCTGCTATGACACTGTCACACTGCTGGTGTTGTGGCATTTCTGGTACAAGGCACAGACTGAAAAGAAAGAGAATCCTGCATCGCATTTTAAGGTGTGAGGGAGAAGAAACAGGAGGAATATACCCAAATGGGTCAAAAGCTGCAGAGACACACAGCATGTGTCAAACACAGGAAGAGAAGAGCACCAAGGATATGGGCCTTAAAAATAGTGTGTGCACGTGGGTACTGTCACAGGGTCACAAGGCTATGTTGATAGACAACAGGCAAGGAGGTCTACAGCAAAACCAAAAGAATTTACAGTCTCCTCTGCATCCAGTGCAGGAGATGGTTCAGAAACAGGGTCACTTTACTGATAATTTACTGGAATACAGGTGCATATGGTTTGGTTGCCTTGATAACAGTTGCTATGCAACACAGAGAGAGATTTACATTTTTCCTGTCATATTCTGAAAAACTGTGTGCACACAGCATGGACAAGCAAGGTAAGAATAAAGCAAGGTTAGGTAGTCTTTGTAATCTATCTTCCTTGTTCTCTCCAAGCCTCAGCAGAGCACTGCCATCCCAGCACTTCAGGGATGTCTTGTCCCAGGTGTGCTTTTCCTCACAAGTCCTTTTCCTAACACTTGTCTCCTTCTTAAGGGCCTGAGAGAGAAATCAGGAGATGCTATGAGTATTCATCTGTACAAGGAGAACAGAGCAATCAAAAAAAAAAAGCAAAACTGCATGTAAAAGCAGAAAAGTTAAGCAACAGGTTTGCAGTCCTAGTTTAGTTAGGCAGTAGCTTCATCTGTCTGGATCAGGACAACTCAGCAACAACCTGTGTACACTGCACTTTCCAGTCTGCTTGGCCTTATAATCCATGGGACAGCCATAATGGGGAACCTGGGGAATGTGACTGACAGCTCATCAAACAGGGATGTTCATGGAGGATACGGAGCTGCGCAGTTACCACAATGCTTAGAGGTGAACATTCATGTTTTGGAAGTTCTTCCACAGAGGCAAAGAGGCCCCTCTGGTAGGGGTAGGATCTCATGGGGATGATGGAGCTGGCAAGGCAGAAAACCCCCTCCGATTCCTATCCTCAAGAGACAAGGATAACATCAGTTCTTCACATGCAAAGTGGCAGCCCTGAAGCTAACCAAAACCCATTGGGCCCAAAGGGATGTGGCCCAGGCTGAGCACTTACGTAGATGTTCCCCTGTTGGTAGCGCTGGTGAAGGTTGAGCAGGATGGCAGCTTCATGCAGATCTCCCAGCATGGACATGTCTTCTACCCCATCAACGCTGGTCTGGTGCATGGGTAAGACCTTTTCTCTGGAAAGGGAGGCCTTGGGGTACTGGAACACCTAGAAGAATGGGGAGAAGGACAAATAAGCTCATGACACCTGGGCACATGGTCTGATACCAGAAATGTGCACCTTTATACTTTGGCACTGGAAGAGGAAATGAATAAGACACAGATCTGCTCCCTATTTTTATAGTCACCCTTCCATTCCTACATATTTGAGCTCTCTGGCCAGAAACCAGAGAGCATACTCCCTTCTTCTGCTACGGAGTCAATCTCTCACCTTCACTACTGATGGGGACAAATCAACTCAAGGTCACTTAATTTCCCCCTTAACAGGAGCAGGGCACCAGCCTGCAGCTGCTAGGCTAGACAGGTATTACACACTGCACTCATGAGTGTGAATAATGATGGCAGCTGCTCCCAAGAGACCCAGGAACAGTCTTTCACAAAAAAACACAGGTGAGATCATGTCTCTGACTGGGGGAAGTAGAGAAAAAGCTAATTCACATTCCAAGTTTGGCCCTGCACTCTCCATAGAAGCAGCCAGAGAGCATCTGGAAGAGTTTGTCATCTCAAGAGCAAAGGAAAGCAAAGCACATGAGAAGCCAAATAAAGTAGTGACATTCTCTCTGTGTGATGACACGTATGTATATGATACAGCTTTCAAAATATTTATACAGTGACACCTATTAACTTCTATCACTGCTCTGGGAAGTACTCATCTCTCAGTGCAGTTGCACTCATCTTGCCTCAATTGCTGCATCCTTCTTCCTGCTAGAGCTTCCTCCTCCTCAATAACCCACTCTTCAGTTATCAGGTCATCTCCTTCACCCCCTTTCAACACAGCTGAGATTATGTGACTGTTCCCCTCCACCACAGGCGCATTCCAGCCCTTCTATCCTCCTCCTCAAGCACGATGCTGGCATTTCACAAAAGTTATTTCAGTTGCTTCCCACTCTTGGATTCAGCCATGTGCCATCTCCCACCCAGCATCCAAAGCTGCGCTAGATGGTAAGACCCAAGAGAGACAGATGGGAGACTTCATATAGGCATCCTGGAGAAGGAAACTGGTCCACAGTAACCCTTCCAAAGAAACCTGTGCTTTTCCCCCTCTCCTGGGGCTCTGATCTCTACCTCATTTCCATCTTTGCTTGTCAGCCCTCCTGGGTGCCAGCAAGAAACTGATGGGCTCCATAGAGAACAAACTATAATCTACAGCGTTGATCTAACTGGTTTCTCCTGCCCGCTTTCCTGGAGTGCTCCGGCTGCCGTCACTGCTGGGGAGAGGCCATCCCTGCAGCTGCAGGCTGCAGACAGAATGAGGTCACCCAGCCCCCTCCAGCAGCCACCCCTGCGAGTCCCTTGCAGGGCGCTCACAGCTGCAGCACACTGCAGGTGCCCAGGGATCACCCCTTCGGGGCTCTGAGCCTGCACCCCGCCAGTGCAGGGCAGCAAGAACCCAGCAAGCATCCCTTACAAGATCACCACGATGCACAACCATAAGAGCAGCTCTGTTCCTGCAGGGAGCTGGGGAGGAGAAGCTGGCTCAGTCCCTCAGGTGCGTTCTGCCCAGTCACACCTGTGTGGCAAGGACTCAGTCTCTTCCACTGGCAGACTCCCTCACAGCCCACTTTTTTCACCAGCCAAGAGGCTTTCAAAATTACACAGCTCATGTTCATGAACAGTGTAAAACAAAGCCCAGTCCAGCAAACAGGCTCTCTCCATGCCTCTCCACACCCATTCTGCTCCTGGCTATCAGAGAGGTGTGACTGCCAGCAGCAGGACCCCCACTCTGCCAGCATGGCCCTGGAAAAAAACCTTTTTTTTTTTTCTTCTTCAGAGCAGAGACCTTAGGCACTTTCACAAGAGAACTGAGGGAGCAGAAAGGGAGAATGGGACAACTAAATTCAGGAGAGAGTACAAGCTGCAGATGCACAACATGAACTGGACTGTCAGGAACAAAATCAGTACAGCACTTTCAAACCAGAAGGCAGCAGATGACCCTGGCTCTCTCTTGCCCCCTGACTTACACGAATTTTGGAAGAGGACAAGTAAAAAGCAGTATGACATGATCTTTCCTTACATCTGCCTGGTACTTACTCATTTACCACTGCTCTGTCAGCACTTGCAGCCATTTGGGCCAGAAGAGAAACATTAAGAAAACATTTAGACAAAAAGCTGAGTGGACAAGTGTCCTAAAAGATATCAAGCAGCTGGCAGCACCTGTGCCAAGAGGCTGCTATGCATGAAGAGTGATGGGTCAGAGCTCGTTTCCTCATTCCTGTAGACAACGTGGGAGAAAATGGAACCCTGAAAAGGAACAGGGGTCCTAAATACACAAGTAAATGATTAGTAGGGCTTACACCTGTCTTGAGCCACTTGATTGGTGTTATTCAGTCATCCCTCCCTAAAAAAAGTCTGGTCCAATATCCATAAAGAGTTAAGCAGGTGCTCTGGCAGGACAGCAACAAAGGTGTATTGGCTCTGCTACCCTCTAGACAGAAACACTGCAGAGGTGAAATGTACTCCCTGGAGGAGCACTGTGATGCCACATTGCCATCCTAGCTGAGGCCAAGTTGTCACCTGTCTGTCCCTGAGGCTGTGGAGGTTCATCTAATGCACATCACTGCATGCCTAGGCAGCTCACCCTCCCTCAGGCAGAGGCTGGGGCCTCTAGCCCCACTGAGGTTTGGGAGGTGACGGCTCTGTGCCTCTGGAGGGCACTTGTGATGTGTGAGAGAGTTTTCAGGTCTTCCCTGGCACAGGAAGAAAGCTGACTTTTAATTTGTCCTCTGCCCTGCCCTGCAGGGAAGAGGGCAGTTTTTCCAGTCTCTCTATCACCAACAGGCTGCAAGGATCATCCATGCTCCTGGACACAGACACATGTCCCAAGACTGTCAAAGTGACTTTCTTCAAGGAGCTCAGAGGTTTGAGACACAAACAGGATGATGCTCCACCCTCAGAGTCCCAGTGAGGAAGCTTTTTTACCCCACTGCTCACTCCTGGATGCTTCCAGCAATCTGCCAGGAGAGCAATGTCAAAGATCCTCCCCCATCATCCTGTTCCAGGAAGGGTATGCCAGGCTGATGTTCAGCACTACTGAGCTGAATATGATAGCTGATTTTTCCTGAAACAAGTAAGAACTCAGGCAAACTGATCTCTCAGCAAAGTTGCCCCTGGAATATCCCCTTTTTAACAAGCTAATACATAAACCCTGCAGGAAGTTACAGGTGTTAATAAGCAGATCTTTATTATTTGGGAAGGAAAACAATCAGCTTTCAGTCTAACAGGCACCTCACAAAACAGCCAAAGATTTCTACTTTCTCACCAGCGACATACTCAATTCGCCTCAGATTTAGCCCAAAATGAGACCAAAATGACCATGACTCTCTCCAAGGCCCTGCAATGGTCAGGAATAAAGCAAAATCTGGCCAGCAGACAAGCCAAGATGAGGCTTGCCAGCCCTGCTCACCAGGCTCAGCAAGGGAGAAATGATTCCTTCTCAAACTCAATTCCATCCATTAGTGCCATCCTGAGCACATAAGCAAAGCTCCCACCTGGCATCCAAGTTATATTTATCCATAAAGCATTTGGCTGTTGTGTCTGGATTGTGATTTCCAATCTTGTGTTTCATAAGCATCAGCTCCTCCTTTCCTCCCAGGAAGTCACATTTCTGATGATTTATTGCTTGAGGTGTTTTTAAGGAAGTGAAAAAAAATGACAAAAGCTTTGAAGCCTGACTGGACTTCTTACCTCAGAGCTGTGAGAGCTGCAGGGAGATGCTGGGCCACAGCAAACGTGAGGACACTAGATCTGGGGGTCCTAAAAATCAGAGGGATCAACTGGCCCATCCAACCCAAAGTGAAGACATTTATCAGCGTTTTCACCTGGGGTATGACTGCCAGTCCTGCCTACAGGTATGAAGCAATGAGTGAGGCAGGTGAGAGAAGCACCTGGGACAGCTCTTGTGGGTGGCACTGAATAAAGAAAGCCCTTTAATGATCACCGTGTGCTTTTACTGCATAAGCCATAAAGCACACGCTCCTCCAGCCTAGTAGTTTCTTGTTTCATGAAAGAAAAAAACCCCAAACCCAAATTTATTTTTTTTTCACACCTGTAAGCCACCCAGCATTATCCTGAGCACATCTTCCAGCATACAGGACACAGGCTGGAGGTGGGTGCACCCACACAGACGGCTCTAAAGTGGGATTTCCGGGGTCCTTTTAGAGGTGCCAGGTGGGTTTGAAAGATTTCACAAGGCACAGCAGCATGTCAGAAGAGACAGAACTGGCAGAGTCACAGAAGCACTCTCCATTTGTTGTCCCTCTGGAGGCTGCTGCGTTACCCGTGATCCCTTAAAATGTGTTACTGATATCCAGCACTCCCAAAATAAGTCAAGTCCTCAAAAAGGGATTTGAGAGACTAAAGTAACCAGATGAAAAATCTGTGTTTGCTAGGGGAATTTACATCTCTGAGAAACAAATCAGGCTCTTTATAAAAGAATGATGACTTGAAATCTAGGCCTTTCAAGGCAAGACTGAAAAATACGACAGTCCTACCACTGACTCCACAAGTCCCGAATCCCCTTTCCCTCTGTGCCCTCCTTTGTTTGCCAGGTAAGAGGCTGAAAAAAAACTGTACAAAAAAAAATTTTCTGTAACAAAGCAGCCACCTGCAGGGCCCATTCACCAGAACAGCTGAGCAGGTCTAATTGCTCACTGCTGGAGGGCACAGTCCTGCCCATTTCCCCATCCTCCTCCCAGCCCAGGCACCAGTCTGACTCACCAAGAACCTCTGTGAAGGCCATAGATAGTTTTCCCAGGGTTAGTCAGGCGAGCTGACTCACTGAGGACTGGGATGATCCCCAGAGGTCCCTTCCTACCAATATTATTCCACAAGCACTGCAGTAGATGCACCAGGGGACCATAAGGAACACAGGGCGAGAAATCCAGCGGGAAAGAAGCTTATTCCTATCACTGTCGGAGAGCTCTGCTCTCAGGGGAGCTTGGCTGCCTTGCTGAGCTGTCCTGTGCACCACTGCTGCCTTTACACACTGACTGGCACTGGGAGCCCACTGCCACGTGCCCCTGGCCCAAAGGGCTGACAGCAAAAGCTGCTGGAGCGGCTGGTGGTGAACACAACCGCCCTTAGAGCGGCACAGCTTGCACATCTTGGCAGGAAGGGCTGCTTGGTTGGTGGAGCTGCCTCCTTCCAGGAGCATTTAGCCAATATAATGGTTTTGCTAGGCTGTTAATGCAACTGCTTCAAAGATGGCACAAGGGAAACCAAGAAAGGTGAGGTAGGCAGAGAAATGAAGAGAACAAAAAGAACAGTCTTCTCTTTTTAACATTTGTTAGACCTCTGGCGTAGTTTGTAACAGAGCCAGGTCACTTTTCAGAGAGAATTGCAGCATTTCCATTGATAAATTTCAACATGATGGTCATGCAAAACCAAGAAGTCCATCTTACAACTTGGCATAGGCTACAAACTCATGCAAACTTCACTTACCGTGCCATAATCTGAGGTGAAGAGAATATTTCCATTGGCACACAAGCCAACGGTGCATGGCTGCAGCTGGTCCTGCTCCCGCAGCCATACCCTGGCACCCTGCAAAAACCAGAAGATATCCCATTAGAAACCAGAAGATATCCCATTAGAAACTAGAAGATATCCCATTAGGAGCCTGCAAGATCTGCACAAGGGGTGCACACACCCAAGGAAAGATGGAGGAAGCTGCAGTATTCAGAGGCTACTTCCAAGCTACAGCTGCTTAAAATATTTAAGTAAGTCCTACTTACATTTTCAGAGAAACTGGTTTTGGTTTTTTTAATGTAACATGAGCGGAAGAAAAAGCAGTTTTAATGAGCTCCATGCGGAAACCAAAGTAAGGAAACAACAATTTTTATAGAAAGTGTCATGGAAAGATACCAACACATAGAATAGTTGGTTTGACTGTCTAAATATTTTAAAACTTGGAATAGCCGGTCATTAAAAGTCATGCTATAATAATAATAGAAAATATAAATAAAGCATGTTTACAATTTCATACACCCACGCATCATTGTAAGTCAAAATGCTTCCAGAAATCACCAGCAAACAGCTAAGAGGATTTCACAGAGCTTTGTTTGCAAACTCTGGCAAGAGTTTCCTTTGGTAAATGACATGACCTGAGTGTTTCTCTGATGTATATACACACCAATGTATACACGATGGCCCTGATGTCTGATGTATGTAGGCACTGGTGTTTATATATGTTTATATATATATGATGTTTCACATACATTACAACATCTTAAACTGCTCCGTGTCTCTCAAGACAAGTCTGAGCACAAAACCAGATTTCTGGTGACACACATGCAGGGATCTGCAGGACAGGTAGACCTCATAGCTCGCCTATCAAAATAGTAGGGAAAACAAGTTTGCTGGATTGGCCTCTTCTGCCCTGTCTGCCTGTGGGACCTGGTACAAGGGAAAGAGCAGGAGCATGAAGGCAGATCAGGGTGAGCATGACTTGCAATCACAGAGCTAGGCATGAAGTCACACCACATTTCAGTTATTGCAAACTAATCACTTCCATGTCTTTCCACAGAAATCACATAAACTCTGCTTAGATAAATATTGAGAAAAATCCAAAGTGCTCAACTGTTGAGTAACATTAGGGCCATCCTGCCTTTCATCGATTCCTAGACTGACTTTCTTCCTAATTTTTTTATGCCCCTAAGTTATTGATCGTGAGCTTTAAGCCCTTCCTACCCTCTTAATCCCATCAGCACCATTAGCTCTTTGCTTGTAGGCTTAATATGTTTGAAGAAATGGAATAGTGTTTCTATATTACATTATACAAAATGTGGAACACTAATTCTATTTTTAATGATTTGTTTTTAGTTTAGGTGGGTTTTTTTTTTAACTACTTAAGTCACTTTAAACACTGTAGTACCCTGGACTTTCCTTACTATAGGAGATACATCTACTGGCCAACCTCCAGTCCTCCCAATAAAATAACTGGGTTTAATGACATTAAAAAGGTGTACATAACTCTAGCTTTACTGCTGTGCTCTGGTCTAGAGTCTCCACATCAAGCAGATTAATCTCCCCTCACCAAGTGAATGAAAAGCACCATTGCATCTGATCAGCGCCTAAACCCATGGATGGTCTGCAAAGATCATCCTCATGGCCAGTCAACAATAGCAATAGAAAAAAATGTAACCTTACAGATTCGAGATCCCAGAGAGCTGGTATGAACAATACATCACACACAGATTTTGAGGAACTCTATAAAGGATTTGTTACATCCTCTTATATCTTCTGAAACTCTTGATGCTTGTAACAAAGTGTCCTGAGGCATCTGGGCATGACATTGCTGTTGAGAAATCACCAATTTCCCAAATCACATTCTGACTATTCTGCATAAACATATGAACAGCCACATGTGTTAAAAGACTTCTTTGCTACTTTCACCAAAGACTCCTACTACCACCATGGTAGAAAGCAAAGAGTCAGAAAACAGGAAGGTTGTGTCTCCAAACAGTGGGATGAAAGAAAGCCTTTTATAAAACACTTAGTGTAAACATCCCCAACAGCGCATTTCAATGCCTTCAGACACCAGTAACCCAGGATAGCAGAGATGAGAGCCTAAAGCAAGTGCAGTTTAATCAGGGGACGAGCCTGCACCCGCCATGCACACTGTGCCCCGATGCCACGGCATGCACACCCTGCATATGGGAGTGTGCCACGACCGCAGCACCCTACATGGTCCGTCCCTGAAGACCAGAGGGGTCCAGGTTACACAGACTTCCACTCCCTGAGCTCAGAAATTAACTTGGAGCTACAGGCAGTTGATAATCTGACACAGAAGAGACAATCCATGGGCATGAACACTGTTATTCAGTAGGTGCCATTTAAAAGGGGAAAGAGAGGAGATAAGGCAATGGGATCACTCAGCTATCTTCAACACATAGAAATGATCTAAAAGTCCAGACTGATCCAGACTCCTTTCCCAGCAGAAGTCCATGTGCAAAAGTATTAACAACTACTCCTCTAAGGAGACACAGTTCTTATGTACACCACTACACAAACTTATGGCAGGTCCTTCTGTGCGCTGCTAAGGAGCAGAAGGCAACATGCTGAAACTCCCAGGCACTGTGGTATTTCAGCTGCCCAGAACGACTTACTTCAGTTTACTTTGATGTTGTAGCTGTTTGTACAACAGCAATTGCCTCTGCACAGCAGAATAACTGCACCCAGTTATGCTGTTTCCAAAAGGAATATTGTGCTGAGACAGCCAGAAAAGGAACCACAGAGCAAATAATTATTGTAACTTCTGCCCAGCATAGCCATAGCCCCCATTTCCTGAAAGGCAGAGTTTGTTTTAGTGCATCTCCTTCCACCAGCCCTAATTCTAAACATGAAATTCCCCCAGGAGCCTTGATTAAATACAGGAGCAGATGGCAACACCAGAGACTGCCCTCGTTTTGCTCCCCTCTCCCCAATGCCACACATCTCATTGATCAGTTGAAAGGATTAAATTGAGCAGAAAACTTCCCAAAACTGCCAGGCAGCAAGGCTGAACTTCCCTAGGAGAAGCAAGGTCAGCAGGACCGAGCACTGCCCAGCAGCGACATGTCGGCTCTGAGGGCCCCAGCTCCCACAGGCACCACAGAGGATGGGAAAACCCTCCTCTTCTAGGACAAGAGTAAAAACCTCTCATCTTCCATTCTGGGATAGAGGAGGTCCACCCTCACCCACAGACAAAACAGTGTAACAAAATGAAGCAACAAGCCGTCAGCGATTTGAAGAGAACACCTTAAAAGACAGAGGAGGAACATCAGTGATGATTTTGTGTAACCACTTTCCATCAAATAAAGCTGGCTGAATAGTGATCATACAGTTAACTCGAGCCCCTTATATAATGAGCTCATCCCCTTCCAATTATTCTTTTACTAGGAGTTTATTAGGTTGGTCTGTTGCTTTGGTTTTAAAGGGAACAGCAGCAGGAACTGAAAGGAACAATATAATAGTAATGTACCAGTTCCTATATCAAGGGTAGGTCACTCAGATGTTAAACAAACTCTGAGACCAACATCCTCATTCCTATGGCCTCAGTAACAATCTGTCCATGAACTTGCCTTGCCACAAAGTGCACAGCAAAGCAAAATCCTGAAAACTGATCCCATACCATGGGGTTGTAATTGAGAAAATAAAGTTGCTTGCATACAGAGAGCAGTGTTTCATCAGTACTGGCCCACTGTCACACCATGAGGCCTTCCACTGTGGACAGCAAACTCTGAGATGTCATTTCTCAGTTCAAACAACACGTGGCACTTTGGGATCCTAGACTCAGAAATAAATAACATTTCCTGCTATTCATGATATCAAAAAATCAATTGAAGCCACAGATTTATTTGGCCTTCTATGACATTTTTTTAGAGTGACTGAAACCGGAAGTTCTCCCTTGCATTCGCATGCCTGTATCTCATCTCAGCAGCTGCAGTGTGGTGTGCCAGCAGGGAAAGAATGAGAGAGATCTTGTGTGCTGTACCCAGGGAATGGGCAGAGAGGCAGCACACAGCCCGTCTGCAGCAGCAAAGCATCCGTGCATTAGTGTGTAGCCAGCAGCTGCACCCTCCTCATCAGTCATCCAGCTGTTGAAGGCTGCAAGGTAAGCTCCAGAGGACAACACACAAAATTCTGTGCCTGCAGGTGCCTTGGCCTCTCCAGGGCCTCCCAGCCCAGCAGGAGACACATGCAGGGACTGACATGAGAAAGCACTCCACAACTGTACCACTCTGCAGAAACAAGTCTTCATATTCTGGTCTCCTTACTCGCACGTTCTGGACTACCCTTGAACCTTCACGTTTTCCCAGGATGTCCTCTGTCTTCTGGAAACTGCTTCTTCCCAGGCACAAGCAAGAATGAGCTGCCCCAGCTGAACTTCAGGACACAGCAGTGCTGCCTCTCTCCGAGGGCACTCAGACATCCCATTCCTCCTTGTGCACACACCTACGCAACTCCCAGGAGTAGCGTGCTCAGGAGGGGCTAAACCAGGATGGATGCATCAATTTTCCAGGGGTTATTCAGAGGGGGAAAGTGGCTTTGGTTGGAAGACACCTTTCAGTTTATGAAATGAGCACACAATTGTCTGTTTTTTTCAGTACAGGATGTTTTTAATGTTTTCTTTGTGAATGAACTTGGCTGCCTCAGCCTCCAGATCTACCTACAAACACAATACTACAAGAGGCTCTTGCAGTGCCTTCCTTGATTTAAGTAACTGCACCCAGTCAGCCATTCTGCAAGGGGCAGGGATGTCTCAAATATGTACACCCCTGCACTGAGAGTCTGAGACCAAAATCTCTCTGGGTGCTACAAGTTTTCAACTACAAGTACTACAGAGGTAGCTTACCTTTGTCCTCCTAGCACACTGAGGCTGTTCAGTGGGTATTGGGCATCCAAGCCTTGTGTTTCTCCTGGCGATGGATCCATACCCTCCTGGGCTTAGAAAAGGCCCTCCTAGCAGCACAGCGCTGAGCCAGCTCTTTTCCCAGCCTCAGTGGGCTTTGTGGTTGTAAACCACGAGGCAGAGACTGGGCTAGAAAGGCCCTCACAACTCAGACAAAGCCAGAATCAGGTTTCAATAAATGCACTTTTCAACAGATTGATCTGGATGATCATGAATAAGTGATAGGACAAATATAAAGAGCCTTAGCTAATGGATGTAAGATTGGTGGGGAGGGGGAGTCCCTGGCAGCCTGGACCCATATGGTAAGGAATGCAACTTTGCTGTTTTTCTGATGGCAGGCTGAAATGAAGCCACGGCTTGTATCTGATCAGCAAAACTGAGACCAGCTGCTGGAAGGGAGGGGCAGCCCAGGAGGCCACAGGTACGAGAGACAGAAGCAGCAACAGCCAACATGCAGTAGCTGGGAAGAGGGACAATTCCGGCAACAGCAGTAGGGATAACAGAAGCAAAAGTCTGCTTCTTGTAAGGCACGAGGATGACACACCGCAGAGCAAAAAGGGACTGGATTGTACCTGTCTCGTCCCACAATTCCCACACAGCAGCTCACTGAGCTCAGGCAGCCTCTGCAAGCCAGCAGGGCTCACAGAGCTGGGCATGAACTGCAGCCATGCATCCTGCTGCTCCAGAGCTGCAGCCTCGGCTGAGCCCATGACTCATTCCAGCTCTGCCAATTAGCAGCCCCATTCCTCGCTAATTAAGGAGCAGAGCCCTCAGTCTGCCAGCAGCTTTGCAGAATAGCAGTATCAGGAAAAGGTTTGTGCATTTTAAATAATCTAAGAGCAGTTTGTCGCTTCTGGTCACTGATGTATGTGCACTGCTTCCCACTCCCCTTTTGCCTCCCCCTCCCATCTGTTCTGTTCCTGTTTCCTCCCCCAGTTTGGCTGCTGCACAGCTTCTCTTCTCGCTCTCCAGAACATCTCCCATCTTCAAATATCTCCCAGGAAATGCCTGGTCCACGGAGGTAATTCTTAATCTTCTCAAAGAAGCAACTACACACTACAGCAACCACACCAACTGCTTGTCATGGGAATGGAGGGAATGAGCCCCCAGCTGTTCTCCCATTCTTCAGAGCTGCCCTTTGCCATGAGCCAAAGGTGCACAGAAAGGAGGCAGGCGTGAATCCTTCTGGACTTCACTGTACATCCTCTCCAAGCTCAGTTTAAGATGAGCTGCCCCCTGCAATTCCACCATGGGCAGTGGAGTCACTCTCCTCCTCAGGTGAAGTGACAGTCCTACAGAGTTCGCAACCACCTGAGAAATTCTCACCATTCTTGAAAAGGCATACTGAATTTCATTATGTTCATAAAAGTAAATACCACTTCCATGCCTTCATAACAAGCTCTTCCCTACCTAAAACTTTAATTAGGAACTGAATTAAAATGAGTTGTTCCCTAAGCACATTAGTCACGTGGATATCTACAGATGTGTATTCCCTGTCACATCACAGTAACATTGGCTTCCCTACGTCTCCTCTGTAGCCCTGAAAGAGAGGAGCTAACATGGCATGTGCTACAGCCCAGCCTGGCCCTAGCATAACTTTCTCTGACCAACTTGCAGCTCCAAACCGAGCAAGTAAAAATGTATTCCTATCCTGCTCTCAACTTGGGCAGTGCTTCCCAAAGAAGCCTCTCCCTCTTGCCACCAAGTACATAGTGGGGTGGCTTCCTTGCAGTTCCCTCCCTCTCTCAAATTCAGCACACGTCTTCAAGGGTGAGGCTGGGCTGATGGACAGTTAAGAAGTCTTCAAGGTCCACAGAACAGAGCTCAGGGCCTCAGGAAGCCACAAGGATACAGTGGTCTGTCCCCGAGCAGCCACAGTGCCACACGTTTTGTAAAAATCTCAGACAAGAGCCCTGAAACAGTATTTCTTCTGCAGTGTTTATTATGCATAATTTGGGATTATGTCCAATACCTTTTTGCATCTTGCCACATCCTTGTTTTCAATAATTTCCTGGCCTGTGGAGTTCCACCATCTACTCACACATTAAACAGAAACGTACGCTTTTAAACCAGTCTCATCACTGTGAAGCAGAAAATCCCTTTTTCGTGCGGTCAGAGGTAGAGGCACAGAGGAGTTCAATCCACCTTCTCTGTCTCATCCATTATTTTCTGCTCTTTTGCCATGTCTCCCCCTATTTGTCATTTCACTAATAAAGTAATCTCAGGTTTTTTAAACTCTTCATGTGAGACATTTTCCTGGTGTTTGCTCGTCCTCAGTGTCCTTCCCTCAAACACCACACAGAAAGCAAGTGGGGTGCCTCTGAGATGGGATGCACTGTCAGTCAATCTGAAATAAGAGTGGAAGTGGGGAAAAATGGGGGAAACAACCCATGTAAGAAAGAAGTTGGGAGACAGGAAAGACAGAAGAGGCTATGTTTCACTATTTTCTAAAATCACTGGGTACAAGGGCGTGTGCTAGTAGCAGCATCCAACTGCTAGATGTGGATGGCAGCATTGGGATTCTATGTGAGTAATCACAGAATCACAGGATGAGCTGAGTTGGAGGGGACCCACAAGGATCATCGAGTCCAACTCCTGGCCCTGGACAGGACCATCCCCAAGAGTCACACCATGTGCTGGAGAGTATTGTCCAAACACTTCCTGAACTCTGGCAGGCTTGGTGCTGTGATGATGGAGACATACAGAAGTTTTTAACAAACACCCCTGGAAAGCACCCATCTTGCATCACATTGCGATGCTGAAGTGCTTTCCCGTATATTAGTAAATGGAAAGGACAAAAAAACCATTTTAAAAATCAACAGGCCCAAGAGTTCCCAGAGATCTGTCCAATAAAGTTTCTCAACAGTTGACATTAATTTTTTATAAGTCTGGTAATGCTGAGGAAATTCCAAGAGATTGAAAGAGTCAGAGTCTAAATGAGAGTGATAGCAGGATTAACCCTAGTAACCATGGGTTGCTTAGTCTGAGAAGCCCAGGGAGAATACAGAGGTTTTGCTCTCAGCTGTTTCATCTTAAGGATACTCTGGCTTTAACTGTTGTCCAGTGCCAGTTAACATGTAGAAAGAAGTCTAGTCAAAAAGACTTCTTCTTCCTTAGCATCCAAGCATACAAGACAAATAGGACCGTGATGGACTGTCATGGCACTGCCCACGTAGAACACAGTATTTCAGTAAAAGTCAGCTCTTGAGGAGCAAACAGCAGCAAAGGGATCTCAAAACCGTTTTTATGAATGGGGAAAATCACTACTAATTGAGGGAGTTTCCAACAAATCTCTGCAGTGACGGGGTCAGTACTATTTCGTACTCTCATCGAGGACCTAAAATCTAAAGTAGTACTGACAGTACCAGCAGATGCCAACATCTGTAGATAAGTAAGTACCCACGAGGATGCAACCATCAGAGCAGTGTGGATTCCACAGCCCCTTGTTAGAACAAAACAGGATTAAAGTACAGCCAAACCGAAAGGTCATCGTCAGGAGAGAAGGAATGCGAGGAGCACTTCAAACAGAGGAATGTCTTCTGGAAAGTCACAGACCCAAAGAGGATTTCAAATTGCTGAGCAGAAACTCCCAGGACATTTGGTTGCAACAAGAGCTGATGCATGTCTGGGATGTATAAACAGGAGTAAGGAAGTTTACTGCTTACTTATGCTTTGAGGTGTGAGAAAGAAGCCTTCCAGAGATAACATAAAAGGCTCAGTCATTTCTGCTATTCAGAAAGATCCCTTGTAGTGCAAAAGTATTTGTGAAGATGTTAATGTCATTATGTAGATTTGCCGGAGCGAGGGCTGACCTATCTAGCCCAGACAGAGATAGTGGGGGGATTAGAGCAGCATGTGGCCCAGCATGGGCTGCAAACCTCACCTCAGTCCCTGCATCCTCAACTGACTCAACCCTGCTGGGAGAGGACGGCAGCCAGCAGCACTGAGACCCCTCTCTGCTACCTGCTGGCTCATCTTTGCCAGCAACCTAGAGGCAACCCGGTGCCAGAGAATGATTTTTTGCAGACAGATAAGTTATTTGGGACAAAGCGACTCTCATGAAGCAGAAGAAAAGTAGGACCTGAAAACGGATGGATCTGCCAGACACTTTAGAAATGAAGCAGGGTTTATTTTAAAACAAGGTTGTGTAACCACTTGAAGAAACTGCAGAAAGCGGGGGATCCTCCAGAAATAAGAAGCTCTTCTAGAAAGTGTGATTCAGCCAAATCTTCATCATTGGCTCAAGATGCAAGTAACAGGAATAAACAGGACTAATACACACCCCTCATCCTAACCCTAATTTCCACCTTCTCATCAAATACACTGATGACTGGATCTATGAGAGGCCCCACCACCAGCTCAGTTGCTGCGATAATTATTGCACTTGTATGACAGGACCTCTCAGTCCCCCGGGCACTGTGCCAAGTGATGCATAACAGACAGGCCCTCCATAGGTGTTTTTCCTGGGACTTGGCTCTACAGCACTGCTGAACTGTGGGTGATCTCAGACGGAAATGAGGAGGCAGAACTGCAGAGTTTAGGGTGACTGGAAGATAACCAGGAAATCCAGACTCTCACAAGTTTCAGTCTTAATGATCACATTTAGATCGTTCGCATATTCTCCTTAAAGCAAAAGGAAAGGAAAAGGGGAAAAGAAATTGCAAAACGTTTGTGATTATTATGTTAAATGTGTGTCAAGAAGTGAAACCAGAGCAGAACGAGGTGGTTTTGGAGGCCACGATGGGGCAGCTGCAGGCTGGCCCAGGGCAACCTGGCTTCCCTTCATGTGGGGGCTCTCATTGAGAGCCTGTGCCAGCCCACCCTCTTGCTGCTGATGGGATCTGACAAGGTCGCAGCTCACGCAGCCTGGCTCCAGATGAATGCCCTAAGGAGGGAGCTAGCAGGACTCCCTCTCTTCCGCCAGACACTTCTTCATGTCACCTTTGGCACAAGAGCTTTCTCCCTTGCAATTGCTGCTCCAAAACAGGGCAGTCAAACCCTTTTGTCCTATATCTGCCTCTCTATCACTCTGAATGGTCTAGGGGAGATGCAGTTTGGATGGAGGATTCATATCCATGCTACACTAGCTGCATGGATACCTTCAAGGACAGTGGTACGTGTCTTTAGCTGCACTACGCAGGTTAATTAAACAGAGAGGGCTTGCTCTGTTTGGTATTGACACAGAGAGCATTACATAGACAAGATGGATGTAACAGTCAGCATTTTTCTGGCTCTTCTTAATTTTTACGGGTCCTCCTTCTGAGAGGTCACAATATTCTCAGTAGAGTGAGAGGAAGTTGTCAGGGAAGCTGGCAAAGCACGTGTTCCTGAGAAGTGGGGAGGCTTGGTGGGAATACTACTTCAAAGAGCAGCCTCACTGCTAAGGAAGATGAGGTTCTGTGTACCTTTTCTTTCCAGGATGGCATTTTCCTAAGCCAATGGTTGTTAACACATGGACATTCAGCTTACTGTTATCTGTGAAGACAGCACATCACTCATGGTCAGCATCAGCCAAGTCAGCTGAAGCATTTCTCTCATCTCAGACAAGAGTCTCTGGATAGATTCTCCTGGATATCTGGCCATGCTCCTCTCTCACAGGAACTCCTCCTTCTCCCAACTGCAGGGAGCATGGGAAGGGCAAACCAAGCTGTCGAGAAACCTAATCCAGCCATGTACAAACCCTTCCCACCCAGCACAACCTGGGCTCCCTGGGGACACGCGTCTCTGGATGATGCATCCAGGCAGCTTCAACAAAGAGCCCAAAGCTGGTGAGAATCACATGTGCAACCAAAAATCAGAGCAGTCCTGTACCTGCTGTACCTATGAATCAGGCAGGCTCCACACTGCACAGATGCATTCACAGTCAGGTCCTTTCAGCTGTGCTCCTTACCCATGTTCCCTGCCTGCAAATGTTTGCGCACGTGACTTTGCGCTGGCTCTAAGAAGCCATCAGATGCCCAAGGGACAGCAAATTCAGTTGAGTGTCTTGTGGCCAGTAAAGGGCCACACTCTGCAGACTCCCTGGTGCCTTTGTGGAGTAGTCAGGCACTTCCCACTTGCATCAAGTAGTCAGCAGTCAGGACGAAGCTGCCAGAGCAAAAGAAACCTGGCAGAGGTACTTGCTCCCCACCTCAGTTTGGGGCCAAGAAAGCAGCTCAGGTGCACGCATGGTGGCAACTCCAGTAGCCTTAGTGCTCCTCCACAGCATTGACTCTGAGGCTCCCTCCTGGTCTGTGCGTATCTCCGGGAGAAATGGGTCGTCTCCCTATCTCCATGGCAGATGTCCCAGGCCACAAAGAAGAGAAGGGCTGTGGCCAGGGAAGGATGGGGAATATGGGGAACAGAAGTGAAGATCATGGCAGCTGTAGAGAGGACAGTTCCAATCAGCACAGCCATGCAGGACACGAACACAGAACTCCCCCGCCTTTCTGTCCCCATGTCAGAAAGCTTAAGAATTTCAGGGGATTTATTTTACAACACAGATGAAAAGCTTTGGATTTCACCACAAGAGCAATGAGGAAAACTGTTTAACGCTTAAAATGCCAGCATTTCTAGGCCAGTGGCACATGAGGAGAACAGCATCTGTGACTCCACTGGATGCTGCTGCTCAGTGCAGACTGACTATGGGACCGTGCTGGCTGGTCACTCCAACTGGAGTGCAGAAGGACAGGATGGGAGAAGTGTCTCCTTTAACCCTGGCCATGACATTCCTGCTCCTTAGGGGGGAACTGGAGAGCGAGTCACATCCTCTGTGTCACCCCACATCCTGCCCACACTCCAGACACACAGGGAGACCGTCCTCTGTCACCATGCCACAGCCCTGGCCTCCAGGGCCCCTCCTCCCTGCCTGGGCACAGGACTCGCTGCAGCAGCCAAGCAAGGAGATGGCAGAGCGCACACACCCCGTCTCGGCTGCTCCACTCACACCCGGCTGGAGCAAAGGCATCATCCATCACATCTCTGAGCCATGCCACACAGCAGACCTCAGATGGCAGAGGCACACACACATCTTTGTGCTGCACCACTTGCTGAGGATGAAGGTTTTCTAACCTGGCCCGCTTGGGACACTGCGGGAGAAGAGCAGCGGCAGCGCACACCCCAGCAGCTCACTGTCCCGGGGGTCTGCAAGCAGAGGAGGGCACAGCACATGGGAAACCCTCCAGCAGTGTCAAGCTGGCACAACTGGCCAAAACTATCACTCCCATGGCAGAACCAGGATGACAAGTAGGTTGAACCCTTCACAGAGCCATTTTGGTCTCCAGCATGCCAAAGGGGGAACCAGGGGAGCTGTGAAGACCCATGGCATCCCCACCTAACCCCAGATACTGATCACATAGCTGAGTGTGATATCTAAATGCTGCAAGCACAGCATGGGAGCCTGCTAAGGCAGGACCAACAGCACACTGGAGTTTAGCTATGCACTGTAAGAGATGACATGCATCCCCTGGGACAAGCGTCTTCAGCTGCTGCAGAAAGAAGCGAAGCAACTCCCTTCTACTCAGGCTTTCCCTCCCACCAAGAACCCCCCATGGAGAAGGAGGAAGAGTGGCTGGGGTGCAGCAAATGCCAAGCATTCCGGCTCTGGGGAAGCCACATTCCCTCTCTCCCACCCCCACTGCCTTTCCTGCAAAGCAAAATCTGATGATTTCCCGCACATGCTCAACCCAGTTCTCCAGACTTGGCTACCCTGCTTCATCAGGATTTGGTCTGTGATTTACAAGAGATGTGTGACTCTTGGATTTCCAGAGAAGGGCTTCAGGACTGCCCCTCAGCCCTTCCCTGGAAATCTCTGTTTCTTCAGATAATGGCAGAATCATGCCTGGACAGGTGGAGCTGGACAAAGCAGGCAGTTCTCTGAAGGGTGCTACTTGCTGAGACACGCACCTCTGGGCATCCCCTTTCCAGCCTCCAATTCCCACCCGTTCCTTCAGGCTCCTCAGTGGCTACTCCTGTTGCAAGAGGCCAGGAGGTTCCTCCTGACAGAGGGGTGGGCATAAAGGCTCTGGTGAAATGGCCCTTTGGGAAACCCTGGCCTTCATCTGATTAGATACAGACGGCCCAGACTTCCAGGAGCAGCAGGTTAATCAGTTAATGGCTGGAGGATGCTGGGCGATGCACTGCCGCAGGCTGCGGGGCAGCCCCAGCCGCACAGCCCGGGGACAGCCACTCCTTCCTCTCTGGGGCCAGATCTGGGAAAACATCTGTTCTGATAAAGAAAGTGCTTCACCAGGGAGGGGGCAAGCCCGAGCCCATCAGCTGCTCCAGCCCAGCGACCAGGGCCGCTCCGGGGCGCTGCTAGCTCCCCCTCCGCACCCATGACTCGCAAGGCCAGACACCGGGGTTAATGGCCTGGAAACCATCTGGGGGCTGGAGGGGGCAGATGTCTCATGCCCCAAACAGGAGGCTTTCGGACCTCAGCCGCAGACCTCGAGGAGGCCCCGTCACCCCATAGTGCCTGCCGTGCCCACTGCCAATGCCACGGGCACCCGGGTCCAGAAAGGGCTGCCCTGGCCTTGCACCCACCTGCCCCTCACAACCAAAGGCATCACCAGGCTGGAAACCTGTGTATGCTCAGGCAAGAAAAAGGGCACAGAGAATTTCGGGGTGTCTCGGCTGTGCACGGCACCTGGCCCCGCGCACTCAGTCACTCGCTCCCCGGGGCAGCACAGTGCCCGCACGGCTGTGTGCTCACCCGAGGAGGGCACCGCGGCCAGGCGGGACCACAGCCCGCGGCTAACAGGTACGGGTCCGGCCCTGGGCAGCCGCTCTGCCCGCCGGCCTGACGGTCACTGGGCAGCGGCACCGAGGGGCAGGGGACTCCCGCCGCACGCTGCCCGGCTGCTCACCGGCCCGGTGCTCCGGAGGCCAGCCGCTCTGTGACACGCACACGCAGGCAGGAGCAGGCTCTGGACCCTGAAGTCGTTCCAGAGGATTAAGGAGCCGGCTCTGGGCAGCCATGACTATCATGCGACAAACCCTCTCCTCCCGCAAGCAGCCCTCGGTCGGCATTGCCGGCACCGCACATCGGTCGGGCTCCGGCTCCCGCAACCCCTTCAACCCCTCGCACGGGTTGCGCGGTGCCGCGCCGGGCTGGGGAGCGCTCGGGGACAGAACCCTCCGCATCCCATCGCTCCAGAGAAAGTGCAACCGGGACCGCCTCGGCGAGGGGGCAGCGGGGGCGCGGCGAGGCCCGCGGGGAGCGCAGCGTCCCACGGCCCCGGGGGCGCTCCTGGCCCGGGGCACGGCACCCCGATGCCCGTCTCGCCCCGGGACCCGATCCC